>JAJKFI010000019.1:4026200-4039298 GCA_029204185.1 Lerista edwardsae
AAGAAAGAAAGAAAGAAAGAAAGAAAGAAAGAAAGAAAGAAAGAAAGCTTTCTGTAGCTGTTGAACAAGTCTATCAAACGCTACCTAGACAAAGACTCAGAGGAATCACTAATGACAAGATCCTCTGTAAAAAAAAAAAAAAGCAGCTTTTCAAAAATCTATAGCCTATTTCTGGTCTTCCAACCTAATGATGATATGTTACTAGATATGATTTGGCAACTGAGGCGCCTCAAAGAATTAAGTGGCTGTCAAAATGATTTTCCAAGAGAAAAAGGAACAGAATGAGTAGGTAACAGTTTCAAACCCAGAAATCTGGTTGAACTATTGGTCTACTCTACCGTATATCCATTATATCAGTGTTATTCCAACTGTGGGTCGCGACCCACTTGGTAGGTCGGGATCTGATGTCAGGTAGGTCATGGAAAGCTGGGAAACGGTAGATCTTACTCTTTTTTATATTCCTTTTGTGTCAACCGTTTGAATTTTCAAGTGATTTTTTTATTTTGTTTTTAGTTCAGTGCTTTTATGTAGCATTTTCTCCTAATTTGCTTCTGGGATGTTTCAAGGTTGTACAATTGTTGCAGTCCAAGAATGCCAATTTACATTTCAAGAGTGGCATTTTATTATGCTACAATGACAGCACTTCTTGCTTGATGATGTCACTTCCTGCCACAACATCATTTCCAGTGGGTGACAACATGAGAGCCATTCTAAAAAGTGGGACCCCGTCTAAAAAGTTTGAATACCACTGCATTATGCAATACTAGGAGGACGCAGCGGGTTAATTCACTGTTGCTGGGCTTTCGACCGCAAGGTTGGGAGCTCAAGACTACGCGACGGAGTGAGCTCCCGTCGCTTGTCGCAGCTCCTGCCAACCTAGCAGTTCAAAAGCACCTAAATGCAAGTAGATAAATAGGGACCACTTCGGTGGGAAGGGAACGGCTTTCCGTGCGCTACGGTGTATAGTCATGCCGGCCACATGACCACGGAAGCTTGTCCTTGGACAAAACGCCGGCTCTACAGGCTTTGAAACGGAGATGAGCACCGCCCCCTACAGTCGGTCTCGACTAGACCATTCGGTCGTGGGGAAACCTTTACCTTTATGCAATAATAGAGAGTTGTGAAATGCCTAAACCACCTGGGCTACAATCCTGTAGTGCCTGATAGGAATAAGCAGAACTCTCTCCTTCTCTTTGTTCGAGGGTGGAGGTGGGAGATGGGGCCCTCCCTGATGACCTACCCATTCATCCCCTCTTTCCTTGTTGTCCCCCTATTGCAAGCCTGAAGTCTACAATCACTGTCAACACAACAACTGTCGAAGTGCTACTCTGCTACTTGCTAACAACATTTCCCACAAGGAAGAAACAATATTTTTTGTTAAGAGAAAGTTTTTCATTTTAAAAAGGGAAAAGTCAGTGTGTGTATGTGTGTGAGAGAAGCAACCTGCAGAAGGCTCTCTGATCTATGTTCATTAAGCACTTGAAAGAGTTAAGTCCATCTCGTTTTTCCCCCAAGTACTTGAAAGGGTTATCTTTACCTCCTTGTTTTCACTCAAACTCTCAGCATTCTTCATGTGTTCTTTTGCAAAGCCTCTTGCAAACCTGCTTGCTACCCCCATTTCCCTGATCTTTCCTTACCGATGGACTGGAGGGGAAAAAGTTTGTGCATTTGTGTGTTTAGGGGGGAACTTCTGTGTGTATGAGTGAGTGAGTGAGTGAGTGAGTGAGTGAGAGAGAGAGAGAGAGAGAGAGAGAGAGAGAGAGAGAGAGAGAGAGAGAGAGAGAGAGAGCACCATCCTAGGTGCCCTGTAGTGTAACACTATATAGTAGTGTCGAAGCTACACACAGAGTGCAGATGTGGGGTGCCAAGCCGCACCCCTGCATCAGTGCTCTGACTCGGAGCACCCACACCCGTGTCCCTCTGCTCCAGCCAAACCTGGCTGGCACAGAGGCGTGATGAACCGGGCCAAGGGAGGGAGTGGGCAGGGGAAGGGTGTTCTGGGCTGGTGGAGGGTGGAGCCTGGGCGAGCTGGCAGGTGTGCCTTGGCGTATTGTCATGCCGGTCACATGACCACGGAAACTTGTCCTCAGGACAAGTGCTGGAGATGAGCACCATCCCTTACAGTTGGTCACGACTAGACCATTTACGACTAGACCACGACTTTACCTTTTTTCACCTATGAGTATGCAAGCATTGGATTGCACTGCAAGAGAACAAAATGGAGTGAAAAAGAGAATGAAAGCTACTGATTCAAATTCCATTGCACTCATCGACTTCCAGCGCTATCTTAAAGCAAGCCACTATTCCACATATTCATACTACAGATGGAGACTGAAGATAATAATACTGTCCTCTTTACAGGGCAGGGATTACTGAGGTCATGGTAGGAAAGTGATCGGAGCACCTACAGAAATGGCTATATAAATGCTATGGGCTTACCACTTACCACTGGTGCTGCTGCTTCACAGCCAATGCTAAATGCCATTTATTTTGTTTTGCTACTGCAGTATAAGTAGAGCTTTGCACAAAACCAAAGTTTGAAAGGAGCAATCTACAATTTTATTCAATTAAATATATGCATCTATAGAGAGTACAGATAGAGAAAGAAAATACTATGCAGCTTTTTTAAAATGTTCTTGTCCAATCTTCTGATTTTAAGACATTTTCTATGTTCTATCTTGTTTGAATAAAGACAGCTGCATGCTGGGGTAGCAAATCCAACATGTTACATCAGCGTTTCAGGATGTGACAACCATGGAAAGAAGTACAGCCATGTTTATAAGAGTCTTTAAAGAGCCTGTGTAGATGCATCCAGGATGCCCAGATATGGCCAGGAGGGTTAAACTAAAATACCGATGCTTTGTTTTGTTGGTTTCAAAACACCATTGTCATCAGATCTGTCACCAAACAATGGACCTAACATCACTGATCCTAAGAATGAAGTTTCATTTTACCTATGGAATCACTAAACATCAGTTTCCTAATCTCTCTAGTGTCCTCTTATGAAATGGGCATACATTTTAAGACCGTAAAAGAGGACAGCAAGATAGTGCCAGATTATATTAATACTGTTACAACTGGGAAGAAGTGTAATTATGAACAGGGCAATTGTTTCTAGGACAAGGGGGTATAGAAACATTCTGTTGTCAGAATTTCCACTGAATTCTGGTCTACAGGACAATCTTAAAGGGAATGATGTTCCTTCCTTCCTTCCTTCTGGTCTTTTCAAATAAACAGCGATAGAATCTCTCTATAGCTAATAGCATGGTGACTCCAGGTTGGTTATGGCAGAGGCAGAGGAAGGGTGTAGCCCAGGGTGGCATGAGCCGGGCGCCAGCAGTGGCGGGGCGCCATTGCGCGGAGTCCGCGGACTAACCCGCAGGCTGTCTGGCCCTCCCGCCCTCCCTGGAGTCCGTTCCACTCCAAAATGGAGCTATTCAGGGCGCAGGGAGGCGTGGTTGGGTGATGCATGGGGGTGGGGTGACATGCTGGGGCGCAGTTTCGTCGCCCTGCCATAGGCGCACTCGGGGCTCCGTTCGTCCCTGGGTTATGGAGCTTTCACAATATAATTCACACTGCATGTTTCACCGTACAGAGTGGTTTAAAAATACACAACATTTTTACAATTGTGCTTTTATTTTAGCAGATGAGACAAGTAATGAGAAATACGATGGGGCAAGAAACCGGTTGATTTTACAATTATCATGTTTATGGCAGACATTCAGATAGGAACTGTGGAGGAAAAGGGTTAAAGCCTTTCCCATCCCACGCACACGATGGTCCAGCACTGAATTGGACCCTTGCACAGCTGCTATTTAGAGAATTAAAATAAAGCATGTGAGAGCCAAGCGCATTATTCACGTAACATGTAGCTTGACCTTACGTAGCTTGACCTTAGATGCTATTTTGGGTGCCTCGTTTATGCCACACTTTAATGAAAGAGTGGGGTTAACCCATTATCACAATAAAAGAACAGTCGATCTAATAAAAGTAAAACACGATGCGTGGGTTGGGTTAAGTTCTAGTTCAACAATTACAAGGAACTTAAAGGAGAGCCGCTTTCGTTTCGTTTTTCATTTTCAGCATCAGGTCAAGCCCACTGGCCAGTTCATGAATCCAGGATTTTGAAGTGTAGGTCAGCAGCTTATCCAGTAGGCAAGCAATAATTAAATTTCACTTGACTGAATAAGAGTTTTGGCTGCCAAATGAGAGGATTTCTTCTAGCCTCATCGAAAGGACTTGCTTAAAGCTGCGGCAACAATGGTTCCCATTTAAACAGAATATTTCATTCTAAAGCGTGCCATGATCTGACATAGTATCCGACCTATGCCAGCCTTCGAACCGACCGTAGCTTCTATTGGTCCTGGCTGCAATCCTGTAAGTGCTTACTAGAGCACACCAAATTCAGCCTGTCTTCTTTCTGAGTAAACATACAGTAGATAGGATCGGGCCGTTGGCACTATTTTTTTGTTTTATGACAGCTTGAAGCAGGAGGTGGAATATGTGATCACATTGGTCAGTTAGAAAAGGAACTTCCTCATTCACCTTTTAATGGGCAGACTGGGCCATGTAAACCAGTTACAACTGCATTCCTAGACGTACCTGGGAGTAACAGCCCAATCCTAAGCAGCGCCGGCTTAGCAAGGCCGGCACAGCAGGGCTGTATCCTAAGCCCAGTGGGAGACAGCAGCAATGCAGGGCAAGGGGAAATTTTCCCCTTGCAGCCAGGTAAGCCCCAGCCAGCCCAATAGGGCTGCTTGGATCCGTGTCTGCTGATTTGCAGGCGCAGGTCAATGTGCTTAGCAGTGGCCCGAATTGGGGCCCCCCTGGCTGGGGACGGGGCTTAGGATTTGGCGCTATGACCGTTGGTCGTCACCACCCACTGTGCCACCCCATTATGCCCCCGGCACACCTCTAGAATGCCCTCCGCGATGTCTGGCGCTGACTGAGTGCTGCTGGTTCTTGACTGGTGCACAACCGGTGTACCTGATGGGCACAGCAGCGTCCATGCGCTGGTGCTGCTGCTGGCATTGGTCCAGCGCCCAACTTGCTGGCACAGATGCGCCTGACAGCACATTTGCAACAACACTGGACTGGACAAGAACACAGGACTGGTGCAACGCCAATATAAGATTGCGCATTCATTAAATTCAGTGGGGCTTACTTATGAGTTCACAAGCAAAGGATTACACCGTAAGAGACCGAAATGGAGTGAACAAGAAAATGAAAGCTGCTAATTCAAATTCTATTGCATCTTTTTTACATCGACTTCCAGCGCTGCCTTAAATCAAGCCTCTGTCTCTCATATTCATATTACAGATGGAGATTGAGGATAATAATACTGTCTTCTTTTCAGGGCTATTTGCCCTATTTGAGGGCTTTATAAAGCTATTTGAGGTCATGGTTGCAAATTGGTTTGAGCACCTATGGAAATGGCTATTCTGTAAAAACATTATGGGCACAGGCCAGCCAGTTGAACACTTTAAACCCCATTGATTTCAGTGGGTAGGAATTAAGCATAGGCTCAATTCTCCCTAGTTACATCAATGGGACTTAAAAGTGCTTAGCTTTGATAGAATTGTGTCCTACTTTTTCTATTGTTATTAGCATTAGTATTATTTATTCTTGCTGCATGTGCCAAGCATTCCCAGAGAATTTAGGAAAGGAGGCAGTATCTCGCTTATTCCATGCGTGTTTGGGGGCATCATCAGAGCTAGCTATTAGGAACAAAGCCTCAACAATGTGAGATTCTGAGCACAGTAACATTTTGAATGCAATCTACTAACTGTTCTTGCCCAAACTTTGAATAAATGCATTATATAAGTAAAAAACTTAAAATGCCTAGTACAATTTTTGTTCATTTTAATGGGGCATGCGTAAAAACAATTACTGATACGTTATGACCTTTATCCTCAATATAAATGGCAATTATATATTATTTTAATGAGTGCTACTGCAGGATTTTGATGGATGGTAACAGTTAACAATTGGTTCCCTACGTTTTCTAATAATACATTACACAAAATACATAAAGACTGAAATCTTTGCAGTATTTTATTCTTATTAACTGCCATACATATAGCAGAAAATTTATCGTTAAAAAGTAAAATAAAGACGGAACTAGTATGATTTTTTTTTAAATCACATTCTGAAATAAACATATTTGAAAATATTGTCTCTTGAGCCTCAGCTACCAGATACCATCTGGCAAATAATTTCTATAAATCCTGTTACACAACCACTCTGGGCTTTTCTGTCCCATCTATAGAACTGGTATGCAACAAGAATGAGATATTACACTGCTTAAGTTTTCTCACTAATATTTTTTGCAAATAGTGAATGTGCCAGTGTGATCAATTCCTTTGACTCTCATTTTCCCCAATATTCTTAATATTACTATCATCATCACCACATACAATCCAGTTAGGTGCTCCTTTTGAAATCAGCGAGATTCAGGTTGCAATCCTCTGTATACTTATGCAGGAGTAAATTCTGATGAACTAATGGCCCAGTAATATGCCAGCCTCCACCACCGGGATGGGTGCATGTACTATCACAAACATGCCATAAGGCACGTTACATCGGATCCTGACACTGATAGAAACGACTTCACCAGCCTGCCAGCACCAGCCACTAGCCAGTGCCTGCTGGATTAAGTAGGAACTCCATTGGCCTGCAGGGACAAGGGGAGGGCATTATGAGGCAGGGAGGGCAGGGAGGGGTTGGATTGGTCAAGAAGGATGGAGGTGGTCTCTGCCATATCCTATTCTTTTTCCAAGTCTTTTTCCCCTCAACACAGGGCAGGTTGGACTTGCCCTAGCTACATTGCCCCAAATAGGCTGTTTGGGCTTTACCCAGGGTAAGAGGATGAATGTCCCCTTACCCAGTGGCGTCTCTACAGGGAGGGCAGAGCTCTAAGTTTTGCAAGAAGCCTTACCTTGCAGTGGAAATCACGCCTTTCCTGCGCCGTTTTAGCCAATCCTCACAGGGAACAGCAACATCTTGGTGTTGCTTACTGGTTACAGCAGCAAGGGAGAGGAGGGATTTACATGGCAGGGTAAGGCTCCTTGCAAAACTTAGAGCTCTGCCCTTCCTGTAGAGACGCCACTGCCCTTACCCCAAGGATACCTCTAGCAACCTCGAGTCCCATAGACATAGAAGGCTCTGACTGTGCCAGGGGTGGGGCAGTGACAAAAGACGTCACTGTGCCCTCCAGGCAGCCTCGCCAACCCCCCCTCCCCCCCGCTTCCAGAAGTTGTGTTGCAGCCAGCCCCAACTCTGCACTGGATATAGGGCAGGCCACTTGGCCTGCATGTTCCAGCGCAGATTAGGCTCTGTCTGTTAATCTATTTACCTATTTAATCTAAATAAAGAACACACCTTTCTCTTCTCCTGAGACCTAAGGCAGCTTACAATGCATACAATAAAAAACAGTAATTTTTTTTTAAAAAAACCCATTAGCAGTAATTAAAAATCAGAAATGAGACTGACAACACAGTCCTAAGCAATTTAATGCAAAGATTGGATAACTGTTTGAAAGAGGAATATCCATGACCTTTTGTATAAGGCTTACCTTATTGTGAGCTCTCCTACTATTAACCCAAGTGACAAGTTCTGGGCAAGCTGCATTAAAAAAAATCCAATTTTCAGACTTTCCTGATAATCACGGTGTCTTAGGTTCTATTTGTGCTGAGTATCAGCTTTCTGTATGTTAAGGAAATACATTAAGGGCGAATCCTAACCTGGAGTTAGGCTGGCATAGTTAGGCCAGCTAAGATCATGGCAAACACTCCCCTCACTTCCTGGCAAATAGAAAGGGAAGAATGGAAGCAGTGACAGAGCATATTTTCCTGGGCTCCAAGATCACTTCAAATGGTGATTGCAGTCATGAAATTAAAAGAGGTTTACTTCTTGGGAGGAAAGCTATGGCAAATGTAGACAACTTAATAAAAAGCTGAGACATCACCCTGCCAACAAAGGTTCACATAGTCAAAACAATGGTTTTCCCAGTAGCAATGTATGGGTGTGAGAGCTGGACAATAAGGAAGGCTGAGCACCGAAGAATAGATGCTTTTGAATTACAGTGTTGGAGAAGACTCTTAAGAGTCCCCTGGACTGCAAGGAGATCCAATCAGGCAATCCTACAGGGAGTCAAGCCTGATTGCTCCCTGGAAGGACAAATACTGAAGCAGAAGGTCAAATACTTTGGCCACCTCATGAGAAGAGAGGACTCTTTAGAAAAGACCCTCATGCTGGGAAAGATGGAAGGCAAAAGGAAAAGGGGGCGGCAGAGGATGAGATGGTCAGATAGTGTCACCGAAGCAATGAACATGAAATTGGGCAAACTCCGGAAGCTAGCGGAGGACAGGGAGTCCTGGCGTGCTGTGGTCCATGGGGTCGCGAAGTGTCAGACACAATTTAGTGACTGAACAACAACAACAAGTTAGGCCAGCACAGTTTGGCCAGAGACAGCCAATAAAGCGCATTTGGACCACTCTCTGAGTCAGGGAGGATGGCGCACATATGTGTGCTGGCCTCTCTGACCCCAGAGTGGTTCAAACATATTTTATGGCATCCCTTGTGCCAGCCAAACTTTCCTAGTCTAACTGTGCTGGCCTAACTCCAGGTTAAAATTGAGTCCTAACGGTCTAGATACTGTACTCACATTAGTTCAAGTCTTTGAGGCTCAAGCATATTTATGTAGGTAGTGACTGAATTATATGCCTGCTTTGCATCTTGTTGAGCACCCCAGAAAAAGGGTGCAAGAACTAATAAGCTACATAATGATTTCCATGTCCTGACAACATGAAAGCAATTCAAACGTGGACGTAACTGAGCTCAGCTATCAGGGCCTGAGCAATTTGAAGAACCCAGGACTCCAACCAAGAACAAATATTTGCTGGACTGATGTTGATAGGCATTTTAATAGCACAGCAAAAACCTGCTACCTCTGCTTTCCAAGAGCAAGAATAATTCTGCTGACAGTAATATTACAGGGCTTGTTTGTCTGTGCCTGTAATATTCTGAATGGAGCAATATGGATTGCACTGTACTGTACAGATTGTCCACCCACACAGAAGTATCTCTGACAGGCAGGGATAGATGAACATTTAACACTTGAATGGGCTTGCAGACAAAGAAAAAAGAAAAAAAAAAGCACTGTGGTGTCTTTTTCATTTATCCTTCTTCTCTTTGTATGCTGTTTGTTTCTCGTATGGGCACCAGATTCACCACTGAAAAGCACTGCTGTAATGATGTGTTTCCCCGAGGAATTTAATTCACTGATGCTAGCACAGAGGTTTCTCATGTTTCTCACTCTTGTATGTATGTCACAATTCATGAAAGAGTTGTTTAAGTAAGAATGCAATCCTAACCTGGATTTAGGCCAGCACAGTTAGGCTGGCACAAGGGCCACCGTAAAGTGCATTTGGACCACTCTCGAGTCAGGGAGGATGGCACATGTCTGTGTCTTGGCCTCTCTGACTCCAACAGTGTCTCCTTTATGGTGTCCCTTGTGCTGGCCAAACTTTGCTGGCCTAACTGTGCCAGATTAACTCCTGTTTAGGATTGCGCTCTAAGGGTTTAACTTATTGCATCATTGCGATGTGTTATCCAAAGATTCCTAGGAAAGCAAGGAGGTTCAATGTACTTGTTCTCAAAAAAAGAAGACCCAGGAATCACAAACGTAGCAGGAAGGGCTTACTTACATCGCGCGCGCGCGCGCACACACACACACACACACACACACACACACACAGAGAGAGAGAGAGAGAGAGAGAGAGAGAGAGAGAGAGAGAGAGTAAATACACAGAGTATGAGAAATAAATAGGATGAACTTGAACTTCTAGAAAGTGAAGATAAATTTGACTTGATAGGAATAGTGGAAACCTTGTAGGATGACTCTCATGATTGGAATGCAAAAATGAAAGGCTACCAGCTGTTCAGGAAGAATAATGTTGCAAAAGGGGAAGGAGTGGCATTATATATCAAAAATATATATACCTTCTCAGAAATCCAACAGAATGATCATGGTAAACTGTGGATAGCATCTGGGTAAACGTTTGGAGGAAAAGCAACCAGTGAAACATTGTGGTGGGCGTCAGCTATAGACCAAGATGAGGAGGTCTCCACTGGCTATTTTGCCGGCTGAGACTTGAGAAGCCCCAAGTCACGCTGCCCAGCCTAACGCTGGGGTTTGAGGATCTGGGGGATGAAGCCACTGCCTGCCCACCGCCATGTGGGCCCGTTCCTTCCCCACCCAGTTCCGCCCCTCCCCCCATGGGCCTTACACTTGCTGGCTCTGTTGGAGCACTGTCTGTCCACACTATCTGCACTGGGGTGCACTGCTAACTGGCACAGCCCCAGTGTGGGCAGTACCTACTCTCCAGGTACTATAAATGCCTGCCCCACCCTTCATGAAATGAGTGTGGAATGGCTGCTCAATAAGTATGGCCAATTGGTGTCTGGTAACAAAGAGAAGGTGGAGCTACACAACTCCTACTCTGGATCCATCTTCTTTTGGAAGGATTGAGCAAATGTGAATACTGAATTCTTGGTCAATGGGGGAAAAGACTCCATCCCCAAAGTGGTAATGAAAACCTGAATGGCACAGGTCTGCAGACTTAGGGCACAATCCTAACCTGGAGTTAGGCCGACTGCAGGTTAGGCCAGCAAAGTTTGGCTGGCACATGGGACATAGTAAAGTATGTTTGGACCACTCTTGGAGTCGAAGAGGGCAGCACACAGAGGTGCACCATCCTCCCTGACTCCAAGAGTGGTCCAAACCAGCTTTACGGTGGCCCTTGGGCCGGCCAAACTTTGCTGGCCTAACTCCGGATTAGGACTGCGTTCTAAGATTGAGAGGGAACTAGTTAGGAACCACTTAACTGGCCTAAATTCAAGTCATTTGGACCAGATGAACTGCATCCTAGAGTACTAAAGGAAATTGTGGATGTACCCAGTGATGTCATCCGAGCGCGCCAGGTACCGGAACGCTCGGATGATTGACAGCCCTCCGCCCCTATGGCGGAGGGCTGCCACGCCCCCCCAAGCCTCACCACGCCGGAATCGCTCCATTTTAGAGCGATTCCAAGCGCAAGGGAGGGAGGGCGGGCCCAGCAGCAGCTCGCCCGTCCTCCAAGGCAGCGGAGCGGCCCGGGACCTCCGCGGAGGAAACGGAACGGAGTTCCGGGCCGTTCCGGCTGAATGACACCACTGGATGTACCTCTGTCAATTATCTGAGTAATCCCGGAGAATGGGGGAGGTGCCTCTAGACTGGAAATAAGCTAATGTGATCCCAATCTTTAAAAAGGGGAAAAAGGAAGACCCAGGAAATTACAGGCCATCAGTCTGACTTCAATACCTAGCCTATAAAAGCCCCTGTATTATGTCGTTGTTTTGTCCCAGGCCTTGCTGATGGATGCTAAAAGGCTGTGTCATCTGGTGGTCATTCTGAAATGCCTAAAGAGGCCCGTGTAAGTTGATAAATGTTATGCCTGGAAATGTAAGTTTTGTGCTTGGAGGAGCTCCTGTAAATTGATACTCATGTTTAAATAGTATATTTATTAAAGTCAACAGTCTGATATGTAGAATATGTCTCATTTCCAGATCAGTTACTCCTATGAATCAGCCCCAACTGAAATTATGAGGGATATTTGCAGTCTGTTTATCATGTAAAACACTAAGAGCGCAATCCTAAACTAGAGTTAGGCCAGCATAAGATAAGCCAGCAAAGTTTGGCCAGCACATGGGCCACCATAAAGCATGTTTAGACTAGTCTCGGAGTCAGGGAGCTGTGCTCATTTACCTAGACATCCCTCAGCACTGAAACTGGTTGCTATAGGTAAATGAGCTAATCCCAGCCTGGAGGTAAGGCTTGATACAGGCTTGATAAGGCTTGGGCAGGAGGTGTGGACTGATGGTTGAGCTGCTGGTACTGCCTGAAGCTAAGCAGGAGAATCTGCAGTTTGTTTTTGGATGGGAGACGGATGCCAGGCTGTGGCAAGCTGCAGTACCTGTGGAGGCAGAACAGAGTCGCTGTGGAGCTGATAGCTCACTGCAAGGGAGAGTTGCGGTGGAGTATTTGAGGAGGCCAGCCAGCAAAGAATGGAATACAACCTTGAGGACCTGTCCAGGCTTGACTTGCAATTGCCTGCTGAGGCTTGATGGCAGGCCGCCAAAGGAGAGAACCACACTGTGAAGGCAACATCTGGGCCTGAGGATTGGCGGATCACAATACTGTATATTTGTAAAAACGCATTAAAAAATGGTGGTTTAGACTAGCCTGCTCATGTAAGCCGCCTTGGGCATTTGCTTCGGCATGGGAAAGGCAGGGTATAAATTCTTCAAAATCTAAATAAATAGATAAATAAATACATGGGGTGTGTGGGGGTGTGTGTGTGTGGGGGGGGTGTTTTCACACTACTACTTTCTGGGCTCAACTGTTAGGACAGAATTGTTTGGATTTTGTTTTAAATTTTAAGTCCAAGAAAGGGAGGAGTTATAAAAAAAATAGGAACAACTTAACTACTTCAAGCTTTACATACAAATAGTTCCACTGCATTGCTCTAGTGTTTTTACCTCTGCATTTACCAATCACCTTAATCCCCCTTTCTATAAATAGCTCTCTTCAAAAATCATGGGCTGCAGTCCAGCCAAAGGTCAGCATGTTTAAATCCCATTGATTTTTCCTTATAAGAAAAGTTAAGCATGTGCTTAACTTTTCTCCCACCAAAATAAATGATACTTACGATTGCTTCATTCTGGCTGATTCGTGCCCACGCTTTCAGAAATAATAGAACAATTGCGCTCCCAAGCTGTCAAAGTTAACGATTCTTAGCTTCCTAACAAAGGGTATAACAATCTGCTTATTTTTTAATAACCAGTCAGAACATGTAATTCCCACCATATGGCAGCCAAATGGTATAAATTAACATAAAAGAGGAACCTCTTGTATGCTGGTGGTGAATCACTAGCAGTTTATCAAGCAAGTTTATGGAAGTTTTAATTTTGTTCCTCAGTGAACAACAGTCCTGCCACCCCTACTGAGGAGTCTCTCTCTCTCTCTCTCTCTCTCTCTCTCTCTCTCTCTCTCTCTCT
>JAJKFI010000019.1:4039308-4052715 GCA_029204185.1 Lerista edwardsae
CACACACACACACACACACACACACACACACACACACACACACACGCATGCGCACTACCATGCACTTTTGTCTGTTTAGGGACTAGAACATAAACGAAAGCCAAAAATGGTTGAATGTTAAACTTGCACCTGTGCCAGCTTAATCACTGGCGAAGGCAGATCAGGATGTGGCATGCGCTGCCAATCTCACCCCATTCCTAGACCAGATCCTCCCAACTCCATCAACACCACATTCCATCTACTCCCTCCTCCGTCCTGCCTACCCTCACCCTGTTCGACCCCCTCCCCACCCTGCTCCCAGCTTGCCTGCTCCAGCAGGTCTCTGTGGGTCTGCTTGTGCGTGGGAGAGTGTTCTGGAACTGTTGCGCATTTTGGCAGAGGCTGATTTGTGAATGCTGCAAAGCAGCCTACACCAGCAGCCTACCCAGCTGATGATAGGATTGGGACAGAATTAGGGCCAGAGCTTTTATATGACAAGATTAGACTAGCTCAACTAGCTGCTATTTGCAGAGAAGACAATATGCATAGCAAAAAAAGAAACTTCAGATATGTCTGAGTCATCAGAGTGTGTTAAATTCATCTTAGATCTAGGAGTGTTTGTGAGACAACAGGAAACTCTCCAATCAGCGCTGATGCCAGGTTTGTGGACAACTTGGGTCCCCGTCCGCAACCTTACTAGCAACAGGTCCCTCCCACCCACCCTGTCAGCAATGAACATACGAAAGGGAACCACTGATGCTGGTTTATAGGGGACAAGATCATTGGTTCATCTAGGCCAGTACTGTCCAAACTGACTGGAAGTGGCTCTCCAGGGTTTCAAACAGAGGACTTCTCCAGACTAGCATGTTGACTAGTTATGGATAAGAACGTACGTCAGAATGTACACCTATTAAGAGAAATGCAACAGACAGCTAATGTCTGCAGTCAGGTTCCAAAGTGCTCTCTGATATACGTTCAGCATCCCCTGCTTTTCTCCTGTCAGCCTAGTTTGTGCACAAGTTGCACATCCTGCCACTAACCCCTCTCCTGATGGAGCATAAATCGGAGGCAATTGGACATAAGCAAGATTCAAGATAATTGTTTCTGTCTGCAGAACAACAGTATCCATATTCAAAATGGAATTTGGTGGATTACTCTGAGTCCCTACACAACACAGCCAGCACAATCCTAGCGTGCCCCTTGCATCGACGCTACGTCATAGCGTTGATGCAAGGGGCAGAGCGCTGACGTGGGAGCACCGAGCAGTAACCCCACGTTGGCTGGAGCCTCCCCTACGGTGAGGGAGTGCACGCTCCCTTGCCGCGGGGAGGCTCCAGCCTGTCTTTAAGCAGTGCTGGATATGGCATTGGCCCGTCAGCCTCGCCAGTCCAGCCTGCTTAGGATTGTGCCCTCAATGTACATTTCTGTGAACTATATCAGCTTTAACTTCCAACTATCATATTTTCCACTTTTCTGAAAAAAAAAATACCCTGTAACCTTTTTTGTCGGGATTGGGATCTGAGTACATGCGAGTACTGTACTGCCAGATCAAGGCCTGGGCAAGCTGGCACAGGGGATGGCAAGGGTGGCAGGAAGGCTAAAAGGAAGCAGGGAGGGGCATTTTTGGGTGGGAGGAGGATGGAGCAGAGGGTGAATTGGGACCAGGAGGGGGATCCTACAACAGATCTTAATGCTCATGCTGCCTTACATGGACTGCTCAGATTTGCACCAGTGAAATTGCTGGCACATGTCCGGGTAGCCCATAGGAGTGGCTAAGGCTCAACAGGGGGTAAGGGGGAAATACCCAAGTTGACCTCTAGCCAGATCCTAACCTGTGCTGGATACAGTGCAGGCCACTGTGGCCTGCCTGTTCCAGCACAGGTTAGGACTGCGCCATTAATTGTTCTTTCTGGGCATTTAAGTGGAAAAGTTTCCTTAGAACAAGAAACAATGAAGGCAGAACTAGGACAGAGGTGGCCAACTGGTGACGTGAAAACTGCATCCATTTCCTGTCATCATCGTCGTCGTCGTCGTCGTCGTCGTCGTCATCATCACTATCAAAAATATTTATATACAGCTTTTCATCACAAGAAGTTCACAAAGCGATTTACAAAGAAAAATCAACTAACAAAATGTCTGCTGTCTGAAAAGGGTTCACAATTCAAAATACTCATCACCAGGGTGGGCACATGGGCTGCTCCTGAGCCCAGCATGTGTCCTCTGCTCAAACCTCAGGCTGGGAGAACAGCAGTGGTGGTTTTGAGTAGTGAGCAAACCCTGTAAGAGTCCAGCTTCCATCAGTATCTGCATTTCTGCTTGTGATGTACCCTGGTGCGGGGCACAGAGTATGCTCTGCATTTTACTCTTGCTACAAAAACAAGAAGAAAGGGGGTGAATCCCTTCTCCACACTCACCACTCTCCAGCATCTCTGCTTCTCCCACCACTAGGTGGTAAGTAAATGGAAAATGCAATTGAAGGGACTAGTGGGAAGCAGACAGCAAATTTTTGGAGCTGTGCGTTCTTAAACGTTGATCCTCCTTTGGATGGGTCTTGTTCTGGCCCCCTGAGTCATTTACGAGTCAAAGCTTGGAAAACTTCATTAGCAATCTTTCTCAGGGCCCAATCCTATGGCCCTTTTCACAGGCAATACTTTAGTAACGCCGGCTAAAAGTGTCGCAAACATACTGTAAAGCACACGTGCAGCTCACTTGGGGCTCCACTACCCACAATGGGTTCAGCACCATTGGCATTGAGCCTATGCCGAACCGTGGGCCAGGTAGACTGGCATGGCACTGTGGAGAGTGGAGTGGCTCCTTTTGGGGGCCCGTGGTTTTATTTCTCCCAGGACACCTTGGCAGCTGCCGTGGCTCCTGTGGTTGCCATCCTACGGGAGCCTGTGAGCTCAGGATCAGGCTGTCAGGAGACAATATTACCTCAGCCAAACATGGTGTGTGCGTGTGCGTGTGCATGTGCGTGTGCGTGTGCGTGTGCGTGTGCGTGTGCGTGTGAGAGAGAGAGAGAGAGAGAGAGAGAGAGAGAGAGAGAGAGAAGCATCACTTCCAAGCTATCAAGTCTGTTCCAGTCTGGAACCCTAAGATGCCCTAGAGACATATGCAATGATGAAAATGATTTGTCACCCAAGCTCAGGAAGTTGACTACAGCTAATCTAGGGAACGTTTGCATTTATGAAGTCTTATTGTTTTGATGGACTAGTATTATAGATTTATTGAGAGGTATGTTTAATACCACAGCAGCAGCTGTAAATCTGTGCTTTTCTCAAGGGAAATCACAGGGTACAGGAAATCAGATATATTTTTGAAGCCCTCTGCTCTCTTGTGTAGAGTTTAAAATTTTCTGAGTACTACAAAAGCCAAAACACATCCTTTTTCTTAGAAAAAAGGTCCACAGAGTAATAGTTAAACATGCTGTTTAGGGTAAAAAATTGTGTAAAACAAAGATGCACATATCAATTAGGGTGGCAGAAATGCACCAATAGAAGAAACAGATGTGAATGGAAACATAAATAGCAACGCATTTATATCTCACAAGCCCTTAATCCCTCAGTCCTAAACAAATGTCAGATTTAGAAGCACAAACCAAAAGATTGAACTATTTTAATTATGAGACATGTACAACAGCTACTCCAATTATATATGATGATAAACATGCTAGATATGACAAATATTTGCAACTAACTCTGCTTAAGTGCATCTTGATGTCACCATGACTGAAATATTTCAAAATATTAACTTGTTTTTATTGCAGCTATTAGCAGTAGAACTGCCACCAAATCAGACTGCTGGATTGACTCGTTGGGTCTGCATATATCTAAAACACACACACATTCTCCAGTCGATTTGCTGAATTCTGCAGCTGTTTCACAAGATGCAAATTGAAAATGCAATGAAGGGACTAGTGGGAAGCAGACAGCAAATTTTTGGAGCTGTGTGTTCTTAAACGTTGATCCTCCTTTGGATGGGTCTTGTTCTGACCCTGAGTCATTTACGAGTCAAAGCTTGGAAAACTTCGTTAGCAATCCTTCTCAGGGCCCAATCCTACTCTCTCAATGCCCATACTAATGCCCATATTGATACTACAGGCATGTGAGTGGGGGCAGACCCATGGATATTATACATCTGGGTTTTCAGAAGGCATTTCATACAGTCCCTAACCAATGGCTGATAAGCAAACTTCACTGTCAGGGAATAAGAGGGCAGGTCCTCTTATAAATTAAGGGCCTAATCCTACCCAGAGCCAGAATGGCAAGGCCAGCCAGCCAGCGCCATAGCCAACGCTTCCCACCGTAGGTAGGCACTCCTTGGATCTGCGCCCGCTAAAGAGCGGGCGCAGATCTGAGGAGACCGAGTGGCCTGAATCGGCCACCTCCCAAGCCTGCCCACGTCCCACCCTCCCTCTCCCTCCCTCGCCCAATCCCTGTGCCGCTTCAGCATGGAGCTTCCCCTGCGCCAGCCACCTTCGGCCAACACAGGAGAGGCTCGCCGTCGGTGCTGTTGGGCCAACGCTATTTGTAGCATCGGTCTGACAGTGGGAACGCCGACAAGGGGGTGGCGATCGGCACCCCTGCATCGGCACTCCGCCTCTTGGGTCGACGCGATGACGTCACTTCGACATGAGAGGGCAGGTAGGATTGCGCTGCCCGAATTGGTTGAGAACCAGGAAACAGAGAGTGGGGGGTCAATGGGTAATTTTCACAATGGAGAGAGGTGAAATGCGGAGTGCCCCAAAGATCTGTCCTGTGATCAGTGCTTTTCAACTTGTTCATAAATGACCTGGAGACAGGGATAAGCAGCGAGGTGGCCATGTTTGCAGATGACACTGAATTCTTCTGAGTGATGAAGACCAGAAGGGACTGTGAAGAGCTCCAGAAGGATCTCTCCAAACTGGGGGAATAGGCAGCAAAATGGCAGATGTGTTTCAATGTACGTAACTGTAAAGTAATGAATTTTGGGGCAAAAAAATCCAAACTTCACATATAATGGGTTTTGAGCTGTCTGTGAAAGCTCAGGATTGAGGTCTTGGAGTGCTGGTGGACAGCTCAA
Source organism: Lerista edwardsae (assembly GCA_029204185.1). Lineage (NCBI taxonomy): Eukaryota > Metazoa > Chordata > Lepidosauria > Squamata > Scincidae > Lerista > Lerista edwardsae. The sequence continues at coordinate 4,044,349 of JAJKFI010000019.1, forward strand.
TGGCAGTGCCAACCCAGTGTGCGGTTGCAGTGAAGAAGGCCAATTCCATGCTTGCGATAATTTTAAAAGGGGATTGAGAATAAAACAGCCAATACTGTATTACCATTGTACAAATTGATGGTAAGGCTGCATCTGGAATATTACGTACAGTTCTGGTCTCCACATCTCAAAAAAGGATATAGTGGAATTAGAAAAGACGCAGAAGAGAGCAACCAAAATAATTACTGGGATAGGTTACCTCCCTTATGAAGAAGAATTACAGAGTTTGGGGCTCTTCATTCTGGAAAAAAGATGCCTGGGGGATATGATTGAGATATACATTATGCAGGTTTGGATAGAATGGACAGAGAAATGCTCTTTTCTCTCTCACACAACATCAGAACCAAGGGACATTCACTAAAATTGAGTGTTGGGAGAATTAGATCAAATAAAAGAAAATATTTCTTTATCCAGCATGTAATTTGTCTGTGGAACTCCTTGCCACAGGAAGTGTGGCTTCTGGCCTAGATGCCTTTAAAAGGGGATTGGACAGATTTATTGAGGGAAAATTCATCACAGGTTACAAGCCATGATGGGTGTGTATAAACTGAGATTAGATGGTCACTCATTATGACGGTCGGGTAAGAATCTTTTTCTGTCATTTGAAATTGGCCATGGATGGCAGTTTCTTTGCCTATCCCAGACTGGCAGGGGAGGGACAGTTTTTGTTCAGTAGGTTTTGTGTTTTTAAAAATGGTGACTTGTGTTTAATAAAGCTAAACCCAAGCCGTAGTCTGGTGTCTTCACTGGTGCGAAGGTAAATAGGCTACATCAGAATGCCGTATGCAGAGGAGTGGCAGCAAGCTGCAAATATCTTGTTGTCTTGTGTGCTCCCTGGGGCATCTGGTGGGTCACTCTGTGAGATAAAGGAAGCTAGATGGGCCTTGGTCTGATCCAGCAGGGGTCCCTATGATCCCGTATTCTTTGTATCAGGCTATCTGTACTACTATTCTAACAGCATATCTGACATCCTGTGGTGTGGGAGTGTTGAGCCCCAGAGGCCTCCTCAAGGTAATGGAATAAACATTTGTTCCTTTGCCCCGGCAAAGCCTCAGCAGCTCTGATGGGTCTACCCAGATATGTGCCAGTTGTTTTGGTGACGCAAGTCTGGGTGGACCCAGGTTGATGAATCGAGGCCAGGATGAAGGATAGGGTATTGGTTAGGCCACTGCTGCCAATAACTGTAATGTTCTTGCCCTCATCCTCCCTGTCCCATTCTTCCCAGTTCTGGTTTGTCCACTTCCTGTCCCCACTACCACTTTACCTCATGCCAGCAAATGGTGGCCCGGCCACAAGCCCAGGTACATGGTTGCCTGCGATTTCACAGATGGCCTTGCTGCACTGGCTGGCAGCACCAGAGCATATGACAATGTTGTACAATTTTGGGCAGAATCCAGGTACTTCTGCCTGGATCGTGCTGGATGCACTGGTGGAACATGTGATCTGGTGGTGGAGGATTCACTTTGGATTGGGCTGCCCAATGAGTGAATGATTGGTTTTTGGAACTCCAAAGCATGTTGATGACACTCCACACTTGTCACTACCTGCCACCATTTCAGGTCACTCAAGTTTGATATTCCATGTCATCTGGCAGGACAGGAAAGTTCTTGGTGTTTGTTTTTTTCTGACAATTAAATGGGCATGCAAGCATAAAATATGTGGCCAGGCTACTTCTACTTCTTCCCTGTTGGTAACCCTTTATAAAACCCAATGTAGTGAGTAAGCCAAATACAGATCCCTCATATTTGCAGGGGTTCTGTTCCACACACCCTGTGGATACAGAAACTGCAGAAATGGGGGAACCCTACAGGTAAAATAGGGCCCCTGCCCTCACGCCCCTGTACCCATTACCTTCTGCTTTCTGCTTTGAAAGCAGTCACGTTTCTTACTTTTGCAAACACTACAAGAGGAACATGACATGCCTGCTTGCTAGGGGGAGTAGTCTAAGGAAACATTAACAGGAAGGAGGACAGTTCCTGCCTCCTGTTACCATTCTAAAGTGTTCCCTAGCATGCAGGCTGCCTGCCTGCTTGTCGCTTTCTCTTGTAGTCTGTAAAAGCAAGAAACATGACTGTAAGGGGCATGGGGTGTTGCAGAGAACAATGGATAACTGAAATCATGGATACAGATACTGGATAAAGCGGGGGGGGGGACATCTGCACCTACATTAAAATTAATCTAGTTCCACCAAACCCCTTTGACTTTCAGTTATGCCAATCCTAACCTGCAGACAATCCACAATATCAACTAGTGGCGCCGACTTGCTTTGATAAACGTGGGTGCCCGTGGCCACGCCGCCGATGTTGACATGACCATACCCCCTGATGTAATGTAGCTACGCCCTCCAGAGCCCAGGTCTACTGGCTATACTTATAATTGGTAGACCTGGGCTCCGGAGGTCAGGTCTACCCGCCAGACTTACAATGGGTAGACCATTATAAGTATAGACGGTGGTAGATCTGGACTCCGGAGCTCCCTTGGTCAGGAAAGCAGGCATCATATGCATGCGCCAGAAGTCAAAATGGTGTCGCGCACTTCACTAGTCTGTCTCCCAAAGACTGTGCAGGTTAGCTGTGGGTGCTTTGGAGCAGATTTGGTGTGGGTGCTGGATGCCGAGGAGGCTGGGAAAAACCCATGGGGGCTGAAAAAACCAGAGCCCCCCTAGATGGCGCCTATGTTATCAACCATCCTAAAACAACGTACAGTACATGTTACAAAATGCAGTGAAAGCAGTGAAAAATGAAGCGCATAGGCTTCAACATAAAAGCAATCAAGTTCCAACATAAAGAGATGCACATACCATATATGGGCAAAAATTCAAAGACCTAATCCTTTTCCTTGATACTCTGGTCCAGGAGCAAATACAGTTGAGAAGAAGAATTCCAGAAGAATATATGCATGACTTGCCTTCAGAATATCAAAGTTCAGATTCACAGAGAAACAGGGGGCAATCCTAATCAACTGTCCAGCACCAGTGTAAGGGTAATGGAGCTTTGAGGTAAAACATTCCCTTAACGTGAGGAGACCTCCTTGACTGCCCAACTGCAGGTTGAAGCACATGCCCCATTGGCACAGCTATGTCAGTGCTGGAAAGTTGGTTAGGATTGTGCCCTCAATATGAATTTACCAAGGTTAATAAAATCCTCACAACTGCACTTGTGCAGCACATACTTGTCAATAAAGTTCTGTTATTCTTTTATTACTCAAATAGATGTTCCCATGAAGCAAGGAGAACCAGAAGTAATGAGTTTTTCCTTCAAAAATCATTTGGCTGACTGCAGAATGGATTCCTTCCGCTCTCAAACAATTCTAGAACAGACTACAATCTGCAGTGAATTCTGCAATCTTCTCAAAGCATAGTGGTGCATGATAAAACTTTACTGGAGACAAAGAGACATGCTAGGCCCCATCTTCTCTTTGGCATGCCAAGGTTAGCATGGTTCAGATATGTCCAGATAAATCAATTCTGTATGCACCCAGTTCTGCCTTCTGGAATGTCAGACTGTGGCTAGGCTAAACATGGGATGTGAAGTGAAAAGAAAGAGGGATATAATCAGTGGTGTCATCTACAAACAAGGAACGGGAACACTGGGCGGGACTTGGGCGGGACTTCCGCATGATTGGCAGCCCGCCCGTTTTGTTCCGCGGCTGCCCTGGCCTCGAGGGGGGCTGCCCCCAGTTTGCGTGCCCCACCACGGCTCGCCCAGGCTCCGGTACGCCCCCCACCTATCTCCCCCAGTGAGCAGGCACACACACCCCGAACCCAGGGCAGCCATAGAATGGGACGGGCGGGCAGCCAATCACGTGGAAGTCCCGCATAAGTCCCACCCAGCGTTCCCATTCCTTGTTTGTAGATGACACCACTGGATATAAAATACAGTCAGCTTGCATCTTGCACACAACTATCTTGCCCAAATTCCAATTTACAGTCTTCCATCCCACCCCAAAAAAGACAGAGAAAAGCAACAGTTTAATGCAGGATATTCTGCCTGCCATTCGACTTACTCTGTGTATGTCCCTGATAAGCCTGAAATGAGAGAAAGAAGCTAATCTTCCCTATTCCCAGGTGTCTCTCACACTGTGATTTTAGTTCTTAAGGAGACAGTGTTGGATTAAGGGTGTTTTGACTATAAGCCAGTGATTCTCAAATGTTTTGCACTGGGACCCGGACCCATGTTTTAGAATGGCATTCGGGTCAGGACCCACCAGAAGTCACGTCATGGCCAGAACTGACATCATCAAACAGGAAGTGCCGTCACTGTGGCATAATCAAATGACACTCCTGGAATGCAAACTGGCATTCTTGGACTGCAGCAATTGCACAACCGTGAAACATCCCTGACAGAAGCAAGATTAGGACAAAAGATTATGTAAAAGCGATTTTTAAAAACTAACTTGAAAATTCAAACTGTTATAATTATTTTTGCACTTTTGTTTTGTGGGTGAAGCTCAGTTTTGTTAACTTTAGACCAGTGGTCTTCAACCTTTTTCATGCCACAACCCAAATAAATAAATAATGTTATGGACAGATTAAGGATTTATTCGAAAAGGATAAGAGAACTAATGGGTTTAGGGAAGAAAAATCTGAGTTAGAGAAATTATTGATGGGAGATAAGAAAAAATTAATTTCAAAAATTTATAAATTATTAATTCAAGAATATACTTTAGATGAAGTAGTTAAAGTTCAAATGGTCAAATGGGCAATTAATATTAATAGGGAGATAATGATGTCAACATGGGAATATTTATGGAAGAAATCTTTAAGAATATCAGTATGTAATAATATAAATGAAAATTGTTATAAAATGATCTACAGGTGGTATTTAACTCCAAAGAAGCTGTCAAACATGAAGAATAAGTTATCTAATAAGTGCTGGAAGTGCAAGGAACAGGAAGGTTCTTTCTTCCATATGTGGTGGTCATGCAAAAAAGCAAGAGCTTATTGGACAGAAATACATAAAGAAATGGTGAAAGTATTAGGTTATAATATAGACAAAAATCCAGAATTATTTTTGATAGGCTTAAAACTAGAAATGTTGAATGTAACTGATAGAAATTTGATATGGTATATGGTTATAGCAGCAAGGATGGTTTATGCAAGATACTGGAGACAAGAGAAGATACCTGAAAAAGAAGAATGGATTCAGAAGATGTTATATATTATGGAAATGGACAGACTTACAAAGGGTTTAAAGGACGAAATGATGGAGACGTTTCAGCAGGACTGGCAAAAATTTAAAATTTATATAGAAAGGAGAGAGGGTTAGTTTTAATAAAGGAGAGAGGGTTTTAATATGGCAGTAACATGATTAGACTGGATCCAAGCCCTCTCTTGCACAGGTTTTGAAGGTTTGCCGCAACTCCCCAAATGAAGTTTCACAACCTCACTGGGGTCCCGACCCTCAGGTTGAAGAACACAGCTTTAGACCAGCAACTCAGGACTATGTTGCAAACATATTTGTTTGTATTATAACAAAGTTTAAGTGTCTGTCTGATCTTCTTGGTTGTACAAATGTTGCAAGTAATTTATCTTGTTTTGTGCCTCAAGCTCAAAATCAACATTTCCCAATGTTTTTGAAACCCATGAACTTACGGCATTTATATTCATATGATTTCCTAACAATATTCTTCTCCCACTCCTCCTGTTGTCACACACACACACACACACACACACACACAATTTTCCTGTTGTCACACACACACACACACACACACACACACACACACACACACACACACTTTTTTTTTGTTTCTAAAGTCATGCAATGCAGTGGTATACAGCAGTGTTGACATTCACATCAATGAAGCCAAATACAAACACAGATGGTTTCCACCAACTGAAGGAATTGAGAATAATAATGTGCCATCTAAGGCCACAGCCTTGCAGATTTCAAGGGGAAAAAATGAAGATAAAAAGAAATCTGATTATTCCAGATGAATAAGAGTGATCAGCTTAGAGCACAGCCTCTCTCTGTCTGGATCTCTGTCTGCTGCACTACAAAATTGACTCACTGCAGAAAACTGTTCTGAGTAACAGATACCCTGAAACCATGTGGACAGGAGAAAGCTGCATTCCATGGCATTGTGGAGATGTTGGTTGAGACAAGACTTTTTTTACATGCCTCCCCTCGCCAAAGGACCACTTCTGCAGTGCAGAGGGAGGTTTAAGAAATAATCCAGCAAGATCATTTCCTCTAATATTTTCCGTCAACTGAACTAAAAAGTGCAAAGGAAAGCTAAAATATTAGAAAAATAAATGCTAAAAACTGTGTAATGCCTAACATCAAGGTGACAAACTCAGTTCAAAAGATCTATCAGCATAGTAGCAAAGCATCAATTGAATGCAAAAAGTAATAATCAGTTTTCATGATAAGTTTACACACTTGTAAATGAAAAAGCAGCATGGACCAGTTCACGCATTCACCGTGTAGACACATGGTGGAGATTTAACATGCACCACTTCCCTTCCCCGCCTTCCCTCCAAGCCTAATATCATGAGCAAAAACGATGTAGGAGCCTGTGACTACAATTGTGTGATGTGTGCATTTTTTTTTTCAGTGATGAAAGACTGGAAGCATACCCACTTATATGGAAATATACTCACTCTTCATGGAATGGAAGAATTGTAATACTAAATACTAAACCCCCAATGTTGTAATACTAAAAAAAAAAGCTATTGCGACCTACTTCTGGGACGCCATCGTAAGACTGGAAGTGGGTTGTAATCGCTTTTTTTAAGCATTACAAGGTTGGGGGAGCCCTGTGGAGGCCTCTGCAGGGCTCCCTGCACCACCACCCTGGAGCTTGGCACTGTGAATGATAAATAAATCACAGCCCCGGTCACCCCAGGCAGCAACGCGATCCTGAGGATCATGTTGCTGCCTTCACCCCACCCCAGCAAGCAAACTCCCTGAGAGTTTGAGAACCATTGCAGTAGACACTACTGCTTTCTCCCTGGAGACTCTCCTTCCTTATTCTTTCTCTCTGAGAACAAGTCTGGGAACAGATCTTTCACACAACAGCCCCTCAGATTATTTGTAGATAGTTATCATGGCACCTCTTAACCATCTCTTCTCCAAACTAAACATGACTAACTCCTCAACCTTTCTTCATGTAATGTGGTCCTAACGCCCAACCCAGCAGCTGTTAGAAACTTTATTAACCATATTGACCCATGTTTAAGTCGATCCATGTTTTCAGGCATAAATTTTAGACTTATATATGAGTATATATGGTAATTGTATTTACTTGCTCTTCCACCTCAAATGCTGACATTTTACTTACCAAGGTTTTGATCCACTTGATTACAAAAACAACTTCTATGTTGGCTGTTTCAACAGGCTTGGTTCTGCAGAGAACTAGCATCTGCCTGTGAACTATATCTATAGCCTGATTCATCAAAACATTCACTACATGCAAGTGAGGAACTGATGAGAATCCCCTCAAAAGCAGCCCTTTGCAATATGTAGGGAAACTGCTTCTCTTCTTTTATTCTTCCCACCTGCTACTTCAGGTTTCAGTTCTGTGTAACACTCTACTGTAGGCGTCTCACATAAGCAATCAGATTTATGGCACTCCCATTCAAATCATTCCATCTTACTATCCATGTCTTTGTTTTTGTTACCTTTGGATATGAGGATTCACCTCCAAATCGCTCCCTCAATGAAAATTCATAACATAACTCATGCCTACCTGTGTGCCAGACAAAGGTATGATCACGAAAGCCTAGAAGTGACATGCCAGGTTAATTTGTACTTCATGGAAACACACAGTCAGTGATGGGCAAAGTTCTTCAGTTCATTGTGGAATTCATTTGGGTGTGCCTTCCAAGGTTTCCTAGAGAATGTTCAAAAAGCCTTCTTTTGTGCTTTTTAAACTATGCTCAGGGAAAAAAAAACTCATTCTCCCTTCCAGTCAAGCTTTCAAGTTTCAGTCTGAATTGGAAATTTCACGTCTGACGGCAAAATGGAGCGTGACGCAACGGGCGGACTGCCACTCACCTGTTCCTCCTGCCCAGCGTACCGGTAGCATGACACCGCTGACCACACTAAATTCAGAGGGGTCTCATAAAAATGAGAATTGGAAGTTCTTGATAGATAACCCCAACGCAGTCCCTCTTCACCCCAACGCAGTGTCTTTCTCGTGGCTGTTGCTGGTGGTGTTCTCCATTCCTTTAGATTGTGAGCCCTTTTGGGACAGGGAGCCATTTAACTTTAATGTTATTATTTGCCTGTAAACCGCTTTGTGAACTTTGTGTTGAAAAGCGGTATATAAATACTAGTGATTGATTGATTGATTGATTGATTGATTGATTGATTGATTGATTGA
>JAJKFI010000019.1:4052725-4080566 GCA_029204185.1 Lerista edwardsae
TGATTGATTGATTGATTGATTGATTGATTGATTGATTGATTGATTGATTGATTGATAAGGGATATATATTCATTTTCAGACTGAACAGAACCTGGTCATTTTTTTTTCAAATGTAAAAGGTTACTTTTAAATTATTTTTCGCCACCTCTTGTGTCATAACCACTTCCTGGAAAGTGCCATTTTGAATACCCACAAGTAGGGATGTTGGAAAATGGTGGGGATTTTTTTTAGGGGGGGGCAGATTTCATGATTTGAAAAGGAGTAAGCAGTGTTATGTGCTTTTATTATAAGTTCTCATTCCAAGTTCTCATTTGTATTCATTTTAAATGCTTTAATAGTATACTAGATGGGTGATATAGTGCCAACAGATGCAGCCATAGTATTATTTCCAGCTGGAAAAGTAATCTATTTTAATTTCTGGAAAATGTCTTAAACACCAAAATGTGGTGTTTTGTGTTTGTATTTGGCTATTTTAATCTCAAAATGACGATGTTTTGTGTTTTTATGTGTTTTTAACAAAAATAAATAAAGCGGAAGTACTAGGTCCTGTCTACCCTCTCCCCGACCCAGCCCACCCATGGGCCTGCCCTCTCTCTGCCCTCCCCCCCAAAACACCTTCTTCCTGCCCTCCCCATGCCACCCTCAAAGTCCTGAACTGGCCAAACACAGCCGGCGCTTCCCCCTTACCTGGGGCAGTGCAGAGACAGGATCCGGCCTCCACGGGCCAGTGGAACTGCCACGACACCATGACAAAAAGATAACCACTTCACTAAACACTCCTTCCCAAACATGAATGGGGGGCATGAAAGAAATTAGAACTCTCTCAAAACAAACAGAGAAGGACCTAAATGGGTCCAAAATGAATGTCAGTAGATGGTCCCAAAATGCATACAGCTCCACCATGACATTTTTGGCACATACGTACAACTCTATGAAACATTTCTGTTTAGCATCACAATGTAGAGGTACATAATTACAATCATGAACTAGTTCCTCCAAAACACACACACACACACACAAAAACTGAACACCGTGGTTGTAAATACAGCAAGGTAAATAATATGGATTTTTGTACTGATAGGGGAAATAATTGTGAGTTCAGAACTGGTGCAGAGGTTAAATAACATGAATGGATATGCTGTTCCATTGTATCAAAGAAATCTAACAAGAACAATTATTAGAACGTATCCAAAATGGCATGAATTGTCACTAGCAGCACTCCTCATACCAAGCAATAATAGACACGACTCATTCTCCTATATTTCCAGAAAGCTTACTGAATTCCATCAAATACTTTGAAAGCTACTGCACTGCAGTATGACTGCAGCCAAAAATTAAAAGAAACCTTTTTTTAATTATAATGAGATAGGGAAATATTTCATTGGAAACATGAGTGCAGATCTCCATTCTACCCTCATAAATTAAAGCAGACAGTTTGACAAAAGGCATAATTGGACCACTGCAATTAAGATTAGGAAAATCTTTCACCGAAGTGCTTAATTGAATACATGCTATTCTTTCAATCTCAGAATCCTTTGGTAAAACAACTAGCAGTTTGCTTTAATAGGAGGAAGAAAAAAATTAACTCCAGTGGACTATGTTCTTTATAAACATCAGTGTGAAAAAAGGAAGGCATACAGCATAAGCAGAAATCCAAACTATTTCAGAAATCTGAACTATTACTCGATTGAAACAGTTTTAAGCAAATAACATACAGTATTTACACTTTTGCTGTATTGGATGCATTGATGCATTTACTCTACAATATCTAGATCAACTGCATGAAAGCTTTAGGTGACATCTAATGCCTCTTGAATAACCTATTCACATAGTGACTACATTTATCATGTGCATTTTTATTCCCTCTGTAAGTACACCTTGTGCACAATGACTATGCTATTATAGAAAGAGCCAACATGAGGTGGAAGTTTCATCAAACCATTTGGCTATTGTGCAATAATAATGTTCACTGCAGGAAAAATAAGGTTATATTATCCAAGCCATTCATCCCTATTCAAAGCAAATGATTACAAGTTTTTTGACCATTATAAAGCACTCTAGAGCAGTAAGCACAGATGGCGCATATAGAAGTGCACTATAGAAAGGCATAGATTAAAATATGTGAAGAGGGCTATAAACATAAAAAGGTAGAACATGCATCTTCCCGTTTCCACTAGCCTTGTCTCTTTACATTACATTACATATAAACATTTTTCCTATTATGTCATATTGTATGCAATTATATAACGATGATACAGTATTAATTATACCTAGGAGGCAGAGTTATATTACTAGAAGCTACTAGGTTACTAGAGTTTGTACTTACCAGGGGTGAAATTGTATCGTGCAGAAAATCCCAAAGATTCAAGTTCACCATCAGCAAAAAATTTAATCCACAGGAATCTGCCACTGGATTTTATTTTAGGTGGGTTTTGTTGTCCACAGAAACGACCAATGATAGGAGAAAAGCCAAAAGGTCCATCCCGCACTTCAATATGATCAAATTTACACTCCCAGGAAGGCTCTATGGAATATTTTTCATCGAAGTGTAATTCAATACATTGTCTTGGGGCAGCTGAAGATTAAAACATAACCATTAGGTAATTTAAAATCCAGTTTTACTGTTTGTCAAATGCATTGCCTGTTTCCCGACTACTACACAAACACAGAGTCTTGCATTAATCTGACCTAGTCCCTATCCAAAAATTACAGGTTGATGATCCTTATCCAGACATCCACATTCCAGACTATTCTGCAAGCCAGACATTTTGGTCTAAGGTGTTTTTTTAACTTTCTGTAGTGTGAACACTAGAAGGTCTTGTTCTCATTTCCACATACAGGCTGCAAGTTCTATTCTCTGCTCTGTGGTGTCATGTGTGCCCATTGTTGAAAAATGTCCAAGGGGCCAGCAGAGACACAAACGGGAAGGTGGAAAGAACAAGAGGAAGCATTTCTCATTATATGTATGCAATTATTCCACAATCTAGACAAACCCAAAATCCAAACGCCTTCCCATTCCAAGCAGTCTGGATAAGGGATATTCAGCCTGTATTGTGCTTGACCGTCTCACTATGCTTTGATGAATCTGCAAGTCTGTTGTTGCGCCTATAAAAAGATCTTTCTGTTTTTTAAAATGATTGGATTCTCTGTTTTAGGTCACTGGGCTTCTTTCTTTCAACACTATATGTAACTAACTGCATACTGCTTATAGTACTTTAAGTACCTGGGCTTGCCTAATTTCTTCTTGTCATGCTAGCTCCTTGTGCTACTTCAAGAGGCTGCTCCCTGGGTTTCCTTTTAGCAGTGGCTTTTATGGAAGGAGGGAAAATGCTAATGCGGTAGGAGGTACACCTCTGAAACTCGGTAAGAGTGTATACATAGCTTTTATTGCCTGTCCAATGATTTTATAGTAAGATTTTATAACTATACTACTTATATAATAAGTAGTGTAGTTATTCTTAGCCTAACCATGAGGTGGACTGAAATGGGTGCTTCCTGCGGAAGGCATGCAGTGGCATACCTGGAAGGCGTGCCGCCCAGGGGCACATCTTTCCGGGACATTCTCCCTGAGCCCGCCCCCCCCCCGCACATGACCGGAGGTGTTCTGAGGTAAAAAGTGACGTTTACAACATCCTAAAAGTGACGTTTTAAGGTCTTAAAAGGCCTTTTGACCCAGGGGGAGCCTCTCTGGGCCTCAGAATATGCATAGCCCCCCCCCAGTCCTCAGGACACGCCCCAGACACAACAGGAGCACAGCTCCAGCTGCTTCCAGAGAAGGTGGTTAGTAAACAAGGGGGAAGGGCTGCAGTGGGGTGGCAGGGCCATCCCAAAAAGGAGGCCACACAGGGTGATGTGACCCCAGTAATCTCAGATATGGTCGAGCACAAATGCCTTGACTTGTTGCCCCACCAGCTGCTTCGCACTGATCCTCTGCTTGTTTTCTGAAAGTGAGGGTGACTAGAACAGCAACCTACTGCCTCCAGGGTCACAGCCACAAAGAGTTTTAACTGTAAAAATGGAGAAAGAAGCAAAAGGGGACCACTGTGTGTTTTGATATACCTGCACTTCCAAGAGAGTGATCCACACAGGGTGACTCTACCTCAGCCTTAGCCTCCATCTTGTCTATCAGCCTGGATAGGAAGTCAAGAAGAAGGCAGAGATTGAGCCTGCTTGTTCTTGCAACAGTTTCTGTCAACAAATAGGCTGGGCCAACTTCTGTTGCAAGGTGGCAAACCATCTTTTTCCACTCCACAATTTTCAAGTTTTTCAGGCTCCTGAACGCCTGCGTAAAGTGGCTCCTCCCCCTCCCTTTCAGAGACATTCATGGCTGTGAAAGCAAAGCAGAGGACAGAGTTATCTCCACTTGGCTTTTGGAGCTGCAAACAGTTCTGAAGGCTGCTTTACACAGGTGTTCAGGAACCTGAAAAACCAACCCTTTGCCCCCCCCTCAGGGCTGCTACTGAGTCATAAGAATATAAGAAGAGCCCCGCTGGATCAGGCCAAAGGCCCGTCTAGTTCAGCTTCCTGTATCTCACAGCAGCCCACCAGGTGCCCCAGGGAGGCATGAGACAACATGATACTCAGTGGTCAGAGTCAAACTGACCACTGCAAATACCAACAGATAATGAAGAATGTACTAAAGGTATTGATAAAATTCTTGCAGTTATGAATTATGCACATTAGGGCAACATTACACTTCAATATCTAGATTTCTCCAGCCTCACTTACTAAAGAACCCTAAAAAAGAAATCTAGAAATACTAATTAATTGTGTATTTTAACCCCTTATGTTTTATTCTTCACCCGATAATGATGAATCCATTCACCTCAGAGCGCATCTTCTGGATTAACAAAATAGATTGAGCTCCAGAGATGCACTATGTGATGGCTCAAAGGATTATTTAAGAGCTTTCTATGCCCTTTGCCAGGAAATGGGGTCACATGACAAATTAAAAGCAAGCAACAGATAGAATTAAATTCCCTATTTTAGAAAACTTTATCTCTTCATCACCCAAATCCATAATAACAGGTATCTTGCCAAAAACGACATCTAGTCCAAGAAAAATGATTACGCCAAATACATTGTTTCCAAGAAGGTTTTCAAACCAAATATTCCCAAGGTTTTATAAAATGTGAGAATCAGCAACCTTCAGTAAATACAAATTACTTGTGCTATGGATGGCTAATTCAGAATACAACATTCAGCTGAACTTTTAGCTGTATTTGGATTTTGGATCACAATTAAATACTTCTTTTAAGAGCGCTGTTTATTTCCTTGTACCTCTGTTTAGTCAGACGTGGTGCAAATTTGCTGGTACAAATTTGAGTGGATTTGGGAATATGTATTGAGGCTGGGAAGGGGGATAGGATAGCAGCAGCACTGCTGCCACCAATACCACCCCTGGCCTTGTCTCAGGGCACAATCCTAAACAGTGCCGGACTGGCGAGGCCAATGGGCCAGCGCCATACCTGATGCTGTTTAGGAGAGGCTGGAGCCTCCCCATGGCAAGGGAGCGTGAGCTCCCTTACCGTGGGGGAGGCTCCAGCCTCCCCTATGTGCTCCTCAGATCTAAAGAGCTAAAGAGCTCCGCTAAAGAGCGGGCGCAGATCCGAGGAGACCTTGAGGCCCAAATCAGGGCAGCGCGACCTCGCTGATGGGCTTAGGATGTGGCCATACGGCCACCTACCAAGTCCGCCCAGGTCTTGCCCAGGTCCCGCCTCCCCCCAATCCTCATCCCGATACAGGACAGAGAATCCCTTGAGCCAGCCGGCTTCAGCCAATGCGAGGGAAGCACTGCACAGGTGCAACAGGACCAGCACTGCCAGCAGCGCCAGTCCTGTTGCTGTAGCACCAACTACCTTATGTTTTGTCAGCGCTGCCCCCTTCTAGGATTGTGCTACCTCTCACTCCCCACCCTGTTATCTTCCCCATTCATCCCACTCCTTTTCAGTCCCATTTATCTGCCACCCTCCCCCTTTCTCTTCTCAGACTTATGCCAGCCATGTAGTGTGGGACTGAGGAGACCCCTAGGCCACTAGAAGGCCTAGGCAGGTCTGACTGACAGGCCTCCAGATGGCCTGCCCGCCACTACTGGATGTAGCCCATGCTCCAACAGTACAGCTGCAACCTGCCAATGGTGGAGGATAGGACCGGGCATTAAGAAAATGGATTCGGAATTTCCCCCCTTGCTTTTAGCAGCAATTGCAAGCAAAACAGATGTCCAGTTCTTCCACAGTTATCTCTGTTACAACTGTGGAGCAACAGTGGAGCAAGTGTCTTATTATACATCTATAACTTAGCTCAGGGGTGTCAAACGTAAGGCCCAGGATCTGGATGCAGCCTGCGGAAGCTCTTGATAAAGAGTCCTTGGGCTCTCAGCACCACCACCAGCTGCTCTCAGCTGCTCAGCTGAGGGGTCAGTGCTGAAAGGGCAGTCCATGTGATAATTGGGCTCTCCCAGATCTTGAAAATATGATCAGGATTTGCATATTTTCTCTTTTATTTGCAGATGAGTTTTCTCCTAAATGAAAAAAACCACTTATTTCTGACTACGAGCTGCTTAAATGACATCACTTCCTGCTTAATTACATCACTTCCAGCCCTTAGCAGGTATCATAAATTCTATATGGCCAGCTGTATGAAATGAGTGACACCCCTGGTCTAGGATACCATTGGCCTGCACATGTACTAACAAACGTGGTGATTCCAGAATGCGTGCTTGACAAATATACTCTATTTGCATTTTTTCATACTGCATGTTCATATGTCCTACGTTTTGGAGGAAAGGAAAGGGAGAAGATAAAGTTCACAGGTAGTATGGCCTCCAATCACTCATATTATTATTGACACATGGCAAAGTTGATGCATCTACAAAATCTTATTAAGGTCTTTTTTTGTAGTACAAGTCAAAGATGCAAGAAAAATGTCCTACAAATTCAGAGGCAGTGTACTGCAGGTGTCCTGTGATGAGCTTTTACTACTTGAACTCCTAACAATCTTTTTAATTTAGGTTCTAATTACCTTTCTTCAAAGGCTCCTAATAACATGGAAAAGACTGCTTAATGCTTGCATGTCTTGTCATCTTTTTCATCTAATTATCTCATACAAGTGCTGTCTTGAGGTTTTACATCTGCTTAAAAAGGCTCTGGGTTCTATGGAAGCAGAGGAACAGTTGCAGTGAAATAGCCCCGTACAATTAAGGCTTTAATTCTTACCAGCCTGTAATTTCATGAAGCTGACAGCTGAAGCTAAGCAAAAAATCTGTTTCAGTTTAACAGAGTGTCTGGAAATGAGAGATTGATCTAAACATCTCCCCTTCCTAAATGTGAGCTGCTACCATACTAATGGATTGGAATAATCCTTGATAACTCCAGTTGCTCAGCAATTGAACAGAGGAAGCCAGGGTCATTTTTCTTTCAAAGGGAGATTCTCTGCCGCCTTTGAAGAATGCATCACATAAGGATGTGAATGGAATTAGTGAATATTATTGCTCAAGCAGATAATTGCATAGATTTGATTGGGAACAGCAAAATACCATTGCTCTTCAACACAGATATAGTTACAAAGGAAGAAGAGAAAATTTATTAGCTTTACAAGCATGAAGATGGCCTTCAAGAAAACCGCTGCTGCTAATTTTGCATTGTTTTCAATAAATCTACCCTGTCCATAGTGCTGGAATACACAAAATGGGCGATTTCATTTGCATCCAGCTTACAGGTAATTTACCTTTAGAATTTTGTGTCTATGTTAAAAACCAGGGATTTTATTGGTAGAGAATTACCAAATGTGCATGTAAATATGATGAACAACCTTACATTTTTGATTGAAAAGAGCCACTTCACGCTGTTCCTGTTTAGGTACATAACAACTAAAATATTTAAGTGCAAAAGCATCATTATATACTCTTGCCTGCAAGCCTCAAGTGGCTGCTGCTCCCTCTTGGTAGAGCTGGAAAACTAGTTTGCTCCCATGTAATGTGTGAAATAATCCCAGTTGCATGGACTTCTTCATGCTTGATTCATACAGCCTAATGGCAAAGTGTGGTCCAAGAAATGACTGTCTCTAATTTGTTCTTTCAGTATTTGTGCCTGCCCTAATTTACCCAACACTCTTTGTCATTATGTTGGGCCCATGTGATATCACACAGTTACATTTGGGGCAGAAGTGGACGGGGAAACATATACCCTTGTCTTAGCAGCTAGCAGCGCAATCCTAAGGCTACACTGAGCTGGCACAGCCGTACCTGCAGTGGTTCAGAGTGCCGCAAATGTGCAGTGAGCTGGACTGGCATGAAAGACCATGCTGGCTCGGCAGCGCTGCTTCCTATTCCAAAATTGCATTATGCAGCGCAGGAGTTGGGAGAGGTTGGCAGAAGGGCATTTTGGAGGTGGGGAGGGGTGGAATGGAGCGGATTTGGCCAAGGAGGGAGACAGGATTGGTAGCGGTGGCTCACACCACATCCAAACCACCTACCCAGGCCAGAGAGCCTACATAGGGCTTCCTGGATTTGTACCGGCAGAATAGCTGGTGCAAATCTGGGGAGCCACACAGGAATGGCTGGGGTTTTACCTGGGGTAAGGGGAAATACATCCAGTGGTGGGATTCAGGGAGTTCGCCCAGATTCTATAGAACCGGTGGTTAAATGGCCGGGCCCCGCCCACTTGCTTACCTTGGCTGGCTTTGGTGTGCTTTTTTTTTGCTCCGGCTATGACGTCATAGAACCGGTTATTAATTTATTTGAATCCCACCACTGAATACATCCAGCGGTGTCATCCTGGCGGAACAGCCCGGTACGCCGTTCCGCTAGTTCCACAGACGGGCCCAGGCCTTGCCGCCTCTCCCAAGGCCGGGCGAGCTGCTCCTGGGCCCACCCTCCCTCCCGCACATCTGAATCGCTCTGAAATGGAGCGATTCCAGGCGCAGGGAGGCGCAGGGAGGCGTGGCTGGCCTCCGCCATAGGGGCAGAGGGCTGCCAATCATCCGGGCGTTCCGGTTCCTGGCGCGCCCGGATGACATCACTGAATACATCCCCTTACCCAAAGGGACCTCCATCCCCCTCTTGAGCTGCACAGGATACAGCACAGACTATGCAGCTTGGCTGCACGAGCGCAGGATTGAATTGGGCTATTAAACAGGAGCTGTGGGAAAGAAGTAGGTGGTTGCCACAACCATTTTTTCCCCCTTTGGAGCACGGCAGCGGCACTCTTGTCATCACAACTTGCCATGCACAAGTGAGAATCTCATGAAGGCACACCCTACAGGAAAAGAAGGTGAGAGGAGAGACAGGCAGAATGCCAGCAGGAGAAGGAAGCAGAAGAGAGAGGAGATGGAGTTGGTGTCTGGTCTAGGGTGATGGCAGCAGAACAAGGAGGGAGCGGGGACAACCAGCATTCTCTCCACAAGTACATAGCATGTGCAAGACTCATAGTTTGGGAACCACTGATGTACAGAATTGCACTGTTATTTTGTTTAATTCTAGGATTATGCTAGGATTATGCTTGTAATTTATGCTCCATTAAATTGATTTTAGTGCAGTTTTCCTAGTTGTTTCTTGGAGTTTTTTTAAACCAATTTTGGGACTCTTTTAGCCAGAAAAGTAATTAAGAAGCTTTAAAATTAAACAGCTATATCAACTCTAGAGGCTAAAAAGATGCATTTCTGGATACAATACCATACACAAGCTGTGGCACCCCTGGCCATAAAATGCTGTGATTCCTACCAACCTAAATAGCACTTCAGAAGAATGGACATTGAGGTTAAGACTGTAAGTGGCTATCTGCCACAGCAGACAAATCTACCACCTCCAACATGTATCTGACTGCAAGAAGTTGAAAATCACCAAAACATGGGAAGGTTTAACTTATACTTTTTATCCCACCTTTCTAAAAAAAAAAATAAAAAAAAATAAGTGCTCAATTCTAACCTGGAGTTAGGCTGGCAAAGTTAGGCCAACAAAGTTTGGCCAGAACCAGAGCTACCGTAAAGCATGTCTGGACCACTCTTGGAGTCAGGGAGGATGGTGCTTGTCTGTGTGTTGGCCTCTCTGACACCAAGAATGGTCCAAGTGCACTGTACGGTGGCTGCTGTGCCAGCCAAACTTTACTGGCCTAACTGTGCCAGCCTAACTCCAGGTTAGGATTGCGCCCTGAGGCAGCAATCACCAATTTTAAGTAATAGTTACATAAAGAAAAACTACAACAATTCCTAAAAGGAACAATAAAAATATGAAAAGGAGACGTACAATCAGCGGGCGGGCTTTCGCCATTACGCAACGGGAGGCAGCGAACACGCTGCCGATCACCACGGAAACCCTCCCAGCGAGCGAAGAAACTCCGCCCAGCGAACCGGTAGGATGACGCCACTGGGTGTATCCAAGGAGGGGGAGGAGAACAGATCAGGATGCTTGGCACAGGTAAGGGAACACATTTCTCCTTACTATCCCCATAAGCTTCCTGTTCACCAATGGGGTCTCCTCGGACCTGCACCAACTCTTTGGCTGGTATAGGTCCACAGAGAGGAGAGGTTAGTCTAAATCTACCGCCTTGTTATTTCAACACATTGGAGCTGCAGAAAGTAATTTTTCCCCTACTTTTGTGTGCAAGCTCTTCAATACTTGAAGGCAGCTATTGTATCTCCCCTTAGTCTTTGCTTCTCCAGCTAAACCTACCAAGCTCTTTTTATCCCTCATAGGGAATGGGTCCCAAACTGTGAGCCGTGACTCCCCAAAGAAACCAGCCATGGAAGCCATAGAATCCTTGCAAAAAACTTGCCACACTCAAGCTTTATAGACAGGACCCACTTTTTAGAATGGCACTCATGTTGGGACCCACCAGAAATGATGTCATTAACCTAGAAGTGATGTCATAGCTGGAAATGACATCATCAAGCAGGAAGTGCCATCATTCTGACATAATGACACTCCTGGAATGCAAACTGGCATTCTTGGACTGCAGCAAATGCAATACCATGAAACATATCCCTGATGGAAACAAATAATTAGGACAAAATATTATGTAAAAGCACTGAACTAAAAACAATTCTTAAAAACTTCACTTGAAAATTCAAACTGTTAACACTCATAAAAGGAATACAGCAAGAGTGAGGTCTGCAGCTTCCAAGATGGCTGCTCCCAGCTTTCCACAACCCATCTGACATCAGGTTACAATGCACCAAGTGGATCCCAACACACAGTTTGTGAAACAGTGCTATACAATGTATAGGATTATAGCCCTAAATGGGGAGTTGTGGCCAATGGCCCAGTAGATCAAGGGAGCACCAGTTGAAAATATTTGGGAACCACTGCTCATAGGAGCTGGTTTCCAGACCCCTCAACAACCTTGTTTCCTTCCTCTGGACCCAGGGCGCAAACCTAACCAACTTTCCAGCACTGACCTAGCTGTGCCAATGGAGCATGTGCTGCATCCTGCAGTGTAGTAGTAGTCACAGAGGCTTTCTCAAGATACGGGAATGTTTGTTTCCTTGCCTCAGAGCTGCATTGCCCTTACCCTGGTGCTGGAAAGTAGTTTAGGATTGTGCCCCCATTGTGGTTTATCAATGCATTATGCCAAGAAATGTTGGTTGTACAGTACATTTCACCAAACTAGCAAAAGACTTCAAAATTGTTCATCTACACGTCATCATCAAAGACAGAGATTAAAGACAGGTATGGCAGAATAATGAAAAGCAGGACTAATGAATGAGAGGACTTAATTACCTTCTATGATGTAGACACACTCTCTGTCAGGAGGATACTTGTTTGGGTAATTGGGAGAAGTGAAGATGCCTCCTTCTGGATACTTGGTCCACGTTCCACACTGCACTGTTTTCTGTCCTTCTGAAGTGGTTTGCTTTTCTAGAGGAAAAAAAAGACACACCGTTATGGTACAGCTATGGCACACACATTAGCAATTCTTTTGCCATCTAGGTCAATTCATATGACTGCATGGCTCATGATACTTGCTGAATTCTGCAGCCTGCTGCAGTTCTTTGTTCAGAGTGAGTGGATTGGGTGATTACTTGAACATGCAGTGTACAAAAGAAATGGTAGAGCATCCCTTCTTGAGAATTACATGATACATGATACTAGCACCCCAATCCTATGGACACTATAAAAATGAATCTCATGGTCTGCTGTCATCAAGGCTGCAATGCCACTGAAAATGGTGCACCACTGCCACGCAGGTCAGAACTGCAGGTGCAAATGGCCAGCCGTTCCTGATGCCTGCCACTGAGAGATTCAGCCCAAGGCCAGAGCATGCAAGGTGGGGGTGATGGATCAAAGAAAGTTCAGGAGGTTTGGATGTGGACAGGGGAGGGCAGGGATCACGTTGGGGGAGAAGAGGGAGGATCTTGGCAGCAGTAGAATATCCCACCAATTGAGTATTTGAAAATAAGTATTTTAGAGGCCTGTTAGAAAACCCTTGTTCTGTCTCCGAGAGTTCTAAATTTGCATGTAGCATGGACCGCGTCATATCAGACTAAACTAGAATATATTGCCATCCATTAGTGGACAGAAAAATCCCTCTCTATGCATATACAGAAATTCAATTTGTATTCTGATCTGCAAAAGAACTCTCTTCTCACTTCGTAATGCTCACTTCCTATTTGAGACAAGCACCCATATTTCTAAGCCAGAAAGTATGGATTTCAGCAACATTATTTCTTCCCAGGGATTGAATTAGCTTTATTTCTGTATCCTCGAACTCTATGATTCACTAATTAAATAACAGTAGTCACTGCAGGCTGACTGTACAAGTTTACATGACCAATGGCCAGTGTAGGAGTGAGGTGGGGAGGGTATGTTCTTATTTCTTCTTAATACCTATCCTCTCCTGAATTCCTGATACAGGCACCACCAGTGTGCAGAGATCTGGTCTGCAGGGAGATTTTTCCAGAAAACCAGGGGTAATTGCATTAAGTTCTGATTTCTTCTTTTAGATTCCTCACAGCTCAATCCAAACTGAGTGTTCTGCTGGCAGAAGTGTCACTGTGGTGGCACACACAATGATGCTGCCACAGCACATGTTTGGCAGCCTTATGTGCAGACTGAGGGATAGGTCTCCCACCACCAGCACCAGAGAGTTGGTGGCAGGGGCAGGCAATAGGAGGAAGAGGGCAGGGAGGGGAAGAATGGGGGTATGTCTGGGCAGGGACAGTGCAGGGGGGAGGCGCTCACATGCACCAATATTTATTTATTTATTTATTTAACCGTTTCTGCGCCGCCTTTTTCCCCACAATGAAGGCGATTCATGGTGGTTTACAACAGTTAAATAAAACAGTATTAAAACAACATCTTAAAAACAAACAGCAAAACAGCATTGAAACAGCACAAAACTAGGAGCTGTTGGTTTTTAACCGTTAAAAAACCATTTCCTTAAAAGACACCAGCCAACAATTCATTCAAAGGCGTTCCAGAAAAAAAGTCTTGAGGCCCCACCAAAAGGTCTCCGGAGAGGGAGCTGTTCTTAGTTCAAAGGGAAGGAAATTCCATAAATGAGGAGTCACCACCAAGCAGGCCCTATTTCAAGGTGCCACCCCCCATCTCTAATGGTGGCGGTGTAGTCAGAAGGCCCCCCCCCCGATGACCTAAGCGAACAGGTAGGATTATATGGAAGAAAACGGTCCCTCAAATACCCTGGACCCAAGGCAGACCCAATATCCTAAACTTGTTCCTTCCTCCATTCCCTATCTTCCTTGATTAAAATAACTGGCAAAGATCTGAGGAGACCCATTGGGATACTGGAGGCTTACCTCAAGGGAAAAAAAAGTTCCCTTCCCTTAAGAAGACCTCTGGACATTCCCCCTGTTGAATGCTACACATGCTCTGCTAGTGTAGCTGCATCAGGGGGAATTTAGTTAGGATTGGGCTGTGAAAGTTCTATTTTTGAGAAGTGGGCTTATATTCTTATTTTAATCAAGTTTCACAACCTGGAATTACAACTTTAACCAAATAAATGTTGTAACCGACAAAGATGCAAACATTAACAAAAAACTGGAAACTCACAGAGTAGTTTAATATAGTATAAGCACATGTTATGCCTTAAGGAATGTTCAAAGAATCCAGATAATGGGAATATTCCCCATAAAAAAACATACCTGCTCCTTTTTTTGTTGCCCCAGCCCAGTGTAGGATGATAACACTTGCTACAACTGAAAGAGAAAAATGTATTAATTGCAATGGCGGGTAAGCAACAGTAATCAAAAGAAGCAAAGCATTCTGCCACCAATGAAGGAAAACACTAAGCAAAGAAGAAACAACATGCCATATTCTGTGATCACATTTGATAATTTCTAGTGAGTGCAAGGAATTTTACTGCTGTGTACAGTAGAGCTTTTAGATAAAGTATTGTAAGACTTTCCCAAACTGACTGTATTTCTATAATGACAACCACGTTGCTGATGGGAACACAGTCATGGTCCAGTTCTACTAGTACATTGTGCCACCAGAAAGGCAAACATGCTTTCCAGCAGTCACAAAATGCAACCCGCCAGAGCTCATGGAGTGGTGAACAGGCAGCCCCACATAGCACCAGAAACACAGAGCCTGATGTGGCAGGTAGGAGTTCGTAGGGAGCTGGAAGGAGGAAAAGTAGGTGGAACAGGGTGGCAGGGAAGAAGGCAGATTGGGCCCAGGAAGGAGGTGGGTTTGGCGGCAGCCGTGTCCGCTGATTCCTAGTCCCCTCCTAGCCCCAAACCAGGGCCAATCTGCACAGGTCCACATAGGCTTGTGCCAGTGATATTACTGCCGCAGGTCAGAGTAGACCCACCAAGCCAGCAGGGGCTTACTCTAGGGCAAGGGAACAGATGTTACCTTACCCCAAGGAGGCTTCTGGAGGCTGAAACTCCCCTGTGGGATGCAGTGGAAGGCAAGTTGGCTTTGCAGCATCGCCGCACAGGGAGATAGTTGAAATTGGGCTGTCAGTCTTCTTGGCTTGAATTGGGTGCTACATTCGAGATAATCACAAGTGGGTTGTGATTGCATTTTAAACTCATTCAAGAACTCATTCAAGTTCAAGTGGAGAGCCCTGTGGAGGCTCTCCAGACACACACACACACACACACACACACACACACACACCCTGGTCTCCAGCGCTGTAAGGAGTGTCTCAAAAAAGCAACCTTCGCCCAGGACAGCAATGCAATCCTGCGGATTGTGATGCTGCCTTCCCCCTCTCCCCACCTCTTAAAGGTGCAGAATTCAGTGCTTCCGGGGGTGGGGTATATCATGACCCACCACTTTGGGAACCATGTTCTAAAACGTTTCAAGCTGTTACCAGCTACAGACAATACTGTACATGCCAAATAACAATTGCCCTTGCCGTTACTAAAATATGATCAACTTTCCACAAGGACATTTTCCTAATGGGCTGTGGAACAATTTAGCTTCTATGATCCAGTTAAGCTAAGGCAACCATCCAGTGGCATTTCTACAGGGATGGCAAAGCTCTAAGTTTTGCAAGAAGCCTCACCTTGCAGTGAAAATCACTCCTCTCCTGCACCGTTTTAGCCAATCCTCACAGGGAAAAGCAACATCTTGGCCTTGCTGACTGGCTACAGCAGCAAGGGAGAGGAGGGAGTTACATGACAGGGTAAGGCTCCTTGCAACACTTAGAGATTTGCCATCCCTGTAGAAACACCTCTGCAACCATCCTTTCTTCTACACTGTTCAAAGTCTTCATGCCTGTGCATGCAAAGAAACTCCCATTCCCTGAATTTCTCAATGACACCTCCCAATACAGCTCTAGCAAATATTTTGTCAGTGCAGTCTATTTGGGTCCATTTTAGCTAGCAGGCAGCTTCAAAAAAAATACACTATCCTGCCTGTGGCACTTCATCGCTACTGTTGAGACTGCCTTCGTAACTTAGCACATACATTAACAATCAAGTCAGTGATTATTTGTGGTCTGTGCGAGAAAGGTAGTAATTAAATAGTTTCAGCTATTCCTGCATAATAATACTTCCAGTTCCAGCATAACAATACTATATTACTCTGAAAAGCTAGACAATAAAGCACAGCCTACACAAGCTATTGAGGAACAAAGTCTGATTTTAGCTTAAATTTTAAAATTTTAGCTTCAGTTGATGATAATGACTATACAGTACTATAGTTTTGATGAACTGCTATGCTATGGCCTCAGCCTGGTTTTTGTTGCTCGTGGTTGTCGTGGGCTGAGATATGTAGACTCATCTGTGTTAAACACACCCCTCAGTTTCAATAAAAACTATATGAACATTGAAATGTACAACCTCATCAACTGTGTATAGTTCCCCTTGCTGGATTATAGTGTAAAGGTTTGAAAATGGAATGTTGTGGAGAATGACCTTTCTTGTTTCTCTGTCCAAGAAATTCCACTGGGCAGTTGCCTTATCTGATTGCTTCCTTTTTCAAAAAGTGTGCATTTTCTTGCCTTTTTAACCACAGAGTGTAATCCAGAGCACTTAATGGGCCAGCACAAGTCCCTTGTCCCAGCACAAGTTCCAGCACAAGTCCCAAAGTGCATTTGCAAGAACTTAGGAGCTGCCCTCTGCGTGCCAACACCGGAATCCAGCAGCACCCAGGTAAGGCCAGATAAGCTTGCCCACAAGGGGGTTGGGAAGGGCAGGGGATGAGGCAGAACAGGTGAGGGAAGGCAAAGGATGGGCAGGACAGCGAGCAGACCGGCCTGGGGAGGGGGTTGGAGCCAGGAGCAAGCACTTGGGCCAGATCCTAAAACCCGCCCCCAGCCCCGGTCCAGTCAATTTCAGTCACGCAGATTCGAGTAGTCCCATTCAGGCCGCTGCCACCAGGAGGTGGTGATGGCATCTGGTCTAGATGCCTTTAAGAGGGGTTTGGACAGATTTCTGGAAGAAAAGTCCATTGTGGGCTATAGGCCATGACGGATTGTGCAACCTCCTTACATTAGTAGTAGGCTACTTCAGAGTACCAGGTGCAAGGGAGTGGCAATGGGATTCAAACGTCTTGTGTCTCGTGCCTCCCTGGGGCACCTGGTGGGCCACTGTGAGATACAGGAAGCTGGACTAGATGGGCCTTTGGCCTGATCCAGCAGGGCTCTTCTTATGTTCTTATGTTCTTATCCAGAGGAAAGGAAATCAATTCCCATTTCCCTGGGTTGTGCTGCAGCCAGCCCCAACCCTGGGCTGGATATGGGGCAGGCCATTCGGTCAATCTAAAATAAACTCTTTTAGAAAAGTTGAAAATGGGAATTCTGTCTCCGTTAACAGAATTGGAACGGAGAGCCTCTGGGGTCCTATCCTCTTTATCCCTCAGTGATTCCATTGCTTTTATACTGATTACTGTAACTTTGCTGAATTGTATTGTGAGGTTAGATACATGGATAAGTCAAACTGTTCTGCACCCCAGTACTCTAAGCACTCCTCCAGCAGGAATTCCACTTAGCAGATTTGTGCTAGCAGAGCACTTTGAGGATGGAAGCTGACTCAGCAAAGGAACTACTGAATGGGAAAGTAATAAGAAGTTAGTTAGAGCATAACAAACATTTCTGTAAACTGTTTGGTTTTTACATTGATATCATCTCTGGTAGTTAAGAATACATTTACAGAATATAATTTGCATGCAAAAATTGCAGATGATACTTGCAAATTTTGTTTCCTACATAAATCTTGCATGATTACCTATGCAGCTCCTTCTCAAAGATGAATTGTTGCAATATATGGGATTCAGTAAACCTTCAGAGCTGTTATAGTTGGATGTAGTGATGTTGTTTCCCATTTACTAATGTGTGTTTAATGTGGAAAGAAATAGGAAAATATTTTCTAGGTAACACAGCAGTTCAATCTTTCTGAAATAGCAACCTGAATTTGAGAGCTACAAAAATTGGTCGTTCCTATAGGCCCGTATAGTGCATTTAACATGTGAAGTTATCTACAATCCTTATCACAATCAAGACGGAAACAGCTCTGTGAAGCAATTAATTATTTTTCTTGTTTGCATTCAGGGAACAGAAGCTCAGATATGTGTTTGTTCAAGGTCATCCAATGTGTGATCTGAACCAATATTCTATCCATTGGGCCACTGTGAAGCTAGAAGATTTGGAGATAAAAATAGAAGGATCTACTGATTGACTATACCCAGTAAGGGTCATTGTAGCACGAGTGCATTCAACCTTGTAGTTAAAAAAAAAAAGTTCCTAAACATCCTTCAAGTTCTAGAAACAAGTTTGGGCACATCAGCTACTTAGGTGAAACATTTAAATAAACTCATTCTGCCAATGCAAGCACTGTTACTAGAGATCCATGGCCTACAGAATTTTCTAAGTTCTAATGTGTACAGACCTGATGGAATTTCCTTTTTTTCTGTCCATTCCACACCTATCCAGCAATCATATCTATCTGCAGCCCCAAATCATATCTACATGGACCTTACATATCAAATCACATTTTACATTTGCTACTGTAGGGATGTATATACCCATGGCAATTTTGCCAGTCATTTTCCTTCCTGTACAACAACTAATTATTATTATTATTATTATTATTATTATTATTATTATTAACAAAATTTAACAAAGTGGTTTACAAAAATCAAATAATTAAATGGCCTCCTTTTCCAAAGGGCTTGCAATCTAAAAGGATGCAGCACACCAATAAACAACCACTAGCAAAGACACTGTGCTGGGATGAAAGGGACTGTTCCTCTCCCCCTGCTAAATATAAGCGGAATGCCACTTGAAAAATGCCTCTTTGCCCAATTAGCAGGTAGTTATTGACAAATAATTATCACAGGGAGCGCAGCTTTCGCACTGGAACTCTCTATGCCCTCATCAGTAGCTGCCAGGAATATGGAGAACCCCAACATGATGTCAAGATTTCAGATGGGAAGTACAACTTGATATTATGTCACATAATAGAGAACTCACAACTGACATGCCATTTGGAGGTCTTCCCCACACCAACTGTAATGTGTGCTCTGACTTTTAGCAAGTCTTGTAATTTGGGCTCTCTGAGCAGGCAGTCAATATGTAACCACGCATCTATTCCCAAACCATTGGACTTGACAATATTCCCACAGTATCAGACAGCAATGTACTTCCTACAGTTGTCACAGCTTTTGGTTGGTTGGTTTGTTTTCTTTTGTCTGATTCTTCCTTGTTTTCCTACAGAAGAGGTTTTACAACCTTTTGGAACAGCAGATATTTAGACGAGCAGCTCAGTTCAATATACACCTCTATTTCATTTTGTGGTTTGTGCCAATGTCCTACTATACAAGTCTCAATTCCAAGGCAATACTAATAATTTTCTTTTTGATTTCATGGACAGCTTTGTAGTAAGGAGTGGGATATTTGGGATACAATTCCCTTTAAAAAAAAAAAAAACTCTGGATGGAGAATGAGGGGTATTCCACCTTGACAGAGAAGATTCACATGAGCTGAAATGGTCTAGTCTCAAGACAACATAAAGAGAACCTAAACTATTGACTCAAATCTTGTACTACCATAGAGAAGACCCTACCAAGTCATAAAGTTCAGTGCATGAGCGTGAATCAGTCACTTTCTCTCACTCTACAGTAACCCAGCTATTTTCAACCTCTGTGCCATGGCACATTGGTGTGCCATGAATGGTCTGCAGGTATACTGTGGGAGTTGGTAGAGGGTCATATATTAGTAAGGCCATTGGGAGATATAAGACCCCAGCTGGCAAAGCATTGTGCCTTGGCAATTGTCAAAAAACTGGATGATGTGCCTTGACAATTTTAGCACCTTCTCAGTGTGCCTTGAGATAAAAAAAATTGAAGGTCACTGCTCTAACCTCTCTCAGGGTGCCTTCCTAACCTGGAGTTAGGCTGGCACAGTTAGGACAGCAAAATTTGGCTGGCACAAAGGCCACTGTAAAACACATTTGGACCACTCTTGGAGTCAGGGAGGATGGCCTCTCTGACTCCAAGAGTGGTCCAAACATACTTTATGGTGTCCCTTTTGCCAGCCAAACTTTGCTGGCCTATGTGCTGGCCTAACTCCAGGTTAGGATTGAACTCTCAGAGGATTATTGTTATGGCATACCAGGTATGCTTCTCCAGAACTGCTTGAAGGAAGGCTGGGATAAAAAGAAATTAAATAAAAATAATACATTATGCATTTTCAAGTTCACACATGTCCCCCTCTAGCCAAGCCTATTTGAGTATGGCTTGAAACTGCAGCCTGGATGGTCACATGCACTGTTCAATAAGTGCCGTTGACACTTTCACAACTGAATTTCAGACAGCACTTGCAACTTGGCCCTAAAATTTGGGGAAAGAACTGGATTTTTCCAGCAAGAACAGTATTCCATTTGGCTGCTGAACAAATGTGACATCCTAGAAAGATGAGCACTTTCTAGAGGCGAGGCAGCCGGATCCCACGCTATGACTAAGCAGCAATAGTGCATGTGCTTCCACCAACTGATCAATGGCAAAAGCTCTTACCCAGAAGCCAAGGTCTACCACTAGTGCTACCACTTAGCAGCCAAGGTCTACCTAGGTCTGCCGAGTGATAAGGCCAGACTTGTCCAGGATTCTGTATTTGTCAAGAAATGGAAAACACTGCTTTTGCAGTGCTACCCTACTTGTTTTGCTTTGCTTTCGTGTTCTAATAGATGGAAATATTTCTTCCACTATGGTTAAGGCATCACTCTACAGTGGTTAGTTGTGATTAGCTGTGGACAAAATGAAACACTTTAAGGGTAAATGGATCAGTTTTACAATTAAAAAAAAAAGATAAATGATGGAAAGGCCTGAGCATTAATCCCTGTGTCCATGTTTATTTCCCTAAATAACTAACATAGTCAAATTCAGAAGGATCCAGCAATGTTTCAAGGATTCCACAAAAAAAAAGGAAGAGAAGGAGCAAGTTTCTGTACACTATTATTAGAAGAAGGTATCAAATGGGGGATTGTAAGAGAATATGCAAGGAATCAATGGCTTTAAAGCAAACATTTAAAACTATGTATAATTTGTACTGCAGCATGATCATAACAGGACCATTACTGTGGATGATACTAGTCATGTCATGTGCTTAACTCCATTGATTTGAATGACATTGACACTCCAGTCCTTAAAAGGTCCTAAAGCTTTCATTTTAATAGATCTTTCTTCCATGTAGTGGGCTGAAAACTGAAGTATGAAATGAATGTTAACTAGGAACAGATTGCAGCCTGGCCCAAAATGTGTGTATTCCATAGTAAGATTGATCAGTCTTCATAGAGTTGCTTCCAAGTTAATATACTTTTGATCACAATCACCATGCAGCACAATCCTATAGGTGTTCAGAATTGAATCCCATTTTGTCTTACTCCCTACTTTTTATGTTTAGGGTGGCAGCCTTACAGCACAATCTGTACTACTTTGAAGTAAGTCCCGTTGTGCTCAGTGGGGCTTACTCCCAGGGAAATGCATACAGGATTGCAGCCTTCCATAATTGCAATGGCTGCAACCCTGTATGCATATCCATCTGAAAAATAGGAATAGTTTTGATCAACAGCGCTTTAGATAGCCATTGTGATTACAAGCAAAATCAAGGTTGTCACCTATGCACCATTAAATTTAATGATAGCCATTCCCTTTGATTCTAATCAAGTGAAGCCAAATATTATTGTAAAACCATTTGCACATTAAAAAGCATTATAGAAATTATGTATTCCTATTAGCTACTAAGCATTTGAATGCTACCAACTTGGCTCTGGTTATACATAACTTTAAAAAAATTAATTCTGTTCACATGATTAAAAATGTATTAGTGCAAAATCCATCTTCCGTTTATCTGATTATTTCCTATGAATTTGCTCAAAAAACTCTGGGTAAAAAACCAAGGGGAAGGAAAGATAGCCTGATAGCCTGACATAAGTCCCATTCACTGATCTTGAAAAGTGGGAGATCGACCACAAGACTACTTCTCGTTGCATCATCTCTGTCTCCATTTTTTTTCCTTGCCATTCCCTACTCTAGATGAAACTCAGTCCTGCACTATATGTTTTAAACAACTTAGGTTGATGACAAATGAATGCTGCTAGGCCATAATCACTGCTTCCAAACTATTTTTGTACTTTCCTTCAGAAAACAATGGCAGATGTAGTTTTGTGCCATTTTTGAGGATATGCTTGGATAAAATGAAAGTGCTTGCATCTGCATTGTGTGTTAAGATGTGTGCATCCTCTGCTTTCTTACAACTTTTTGTTTCATTGTTCCTTGTAGTGGAACCATCCATGCATGTGCAGTGTTTACTCATCCCTGCTGAAATCTTCCCTCTGTTACTTTTGTTTAACAGTCGATCCATCTGCAAACTTTGCTGAAGTGCTCAGTACAAAAACACAGTAGTAAAGTGATTATCTTCAAGAAGGACTTTTTAAAAAAAACATTCAGATATTGACTCAAACCCAAGGACGGCTGCTACCCAAAATTGGATGCAACAACATCAACTAACCTTAATCCAAATTATTGAATTCCATTTCTGATTATGACCACTAGCCAAATTCAGCAGCACGGGCACTAATCCTCAGTAATGACAGCAATCAATGAGTGTATACTCTGGATTAACGCTGATGTTGTAGAACTGGCACCTAGGAGGAATGTGTGTCATTTGGTTCGGTTTGAATCCCAACGTCAGACTAAACTCCTGGTAGATTACTCCATGCAAGGCAATGGGATTTAAGAGTTTGGAAGCAGAGTAACCCTGATTTTGAACACACTTATATGGAAGTAAACCCTATTGATTTCAATTAGATTTACTTCCAAATCGGGGATTTAGCATTACAACCAGAAGGTCTGTCAAATCTCCTTCCTGAACACATTCCGTGCTTAGATCCTATTGATTCTAGGGCCGAAGCTTTCCCGTGCTCACCACAGCCTAACAACTCCATAGCTCAACAACAAGCAAAAAAAAGTAAAGAGAGTTGTGCAGGTTTCCCCCAGTCACCACCATTCTTCCCCTCCCTTTTTACGCATGGCTGTGAAGGCGACCAGCTCTCAGATGAGAACCTCCTGAACTAGTCAAAACAAATGCAAGAAGAAGAGGACACAATGGTCAGTGGGAGAGAGGCTCAAATGGCCAGCTGCGAGCTTTTTCACTGCATGGGGAGCAGGGCAGGGGGATGTGTACCTACGCCATGAAGCTGTCTGCATTTGATGATGATCCCTTGAGTAGTGTGTAAGAAGCCTCCGCTGCTGAAGAAGAAGAAGAAGAAGAAGAAGAAGAGGTGGAGGAGGAGGAGGGGGGCATATTAGTGGCGGCAGAGGACATGATTGGAGGGGAGAGCAAGCAAGCTACTCACTGTGAAACAAGCTGCGCCCATGGATCATGTCTGTTCCTTACACAAGGGGCTTCGATCTTCACTAATTCCATTTAGAGACGGGAGGGCTTTCCAGCGGCGGGAAGAGGATGGAGAGCAGAGCAGCCTGAAAAGCCCACGCGTGCTGCACACACCGAAGCCAAGTGGATCAGCAGCCCCCCTCTCTCGTCGTCGTCTTCTTCTTCTCTCTGACCGCCGGCTGGGGAGCGAGGATCAACCCCCCATCTCCATCGCCCGGCTCCGGCAGCAGCCGCCGCAGCAGCAGCGGCAGGGAGTCTGCATAACTGGCCGAGAAGGGCAAGGAAAAGAGAGAGCTCTCGACGCACCCGCCAGCTCCCCTTGAAGAGCTCGCAGTCCGCCGCCAACGGGAGCCACCAGGCTCGAGAGCGGGGGGAAGGAGGGCTTGTCTCCTGCTCGCGGAACTCGCCCCTTTAATCGCCAGTTTCATACAACACCAAAAGCAGCCCCAAGTAGTTCCTGGAGAAACGCGAGGCCGACCTTTCCCAGCCCTGGGGCTTCTGTTGATGCATCGAAGGCAGGATTAACGGGTCCGTCATCAGTTCCCTGGGCTCGCTGCTTCTCTGACGGGGAGGTGGAGGTAGGGTGGGGGTGGGGGTGAGGGAGACCCAAACAGAAAAGAGGGAGTTGAGGAGTGGGGGGGGGGGAGGGGAAGGGACCAAGAGAACGAAAGATTTACCCAGGGAGGAATTTAGTCATCTTTGTGTGCCGCGCAATCCTTATCAGAGCGCAAATCCTTTAAATTCGACCACATCCAGGGTTGCAAAGCCCTCGCCCTGCGTGTGGCATCCTGTCAAAGCGGAGGGAAGGGCTGGAAACGCGGCGCCGACGCCGGCTCGGATCCTAGGCGGAGAGGCAAAAGAAGAGGGGCGGGGAGGAGAGGAGTGGAAGGAGGCCAAGAACGAACGAGCGAAATCGCCCCCCCCACCCCCACAGTCCGGGATGAGAAGCGCGCAGCTTCGCAGATTGGGAAGAGTACAGTAAGAGGGTGATGGAGGGGGCGGGAGTCTGAAGGCTTTGATGAAGGAGGGGGTGTTTATGCCCCCGAAGCAACCGAAGAGTTCTTCTCCACCCCCGGCTTCTTCGTTGCCTCCTTTTAGGCGAGGGATCGTCGCCCCGCGAGCTGCAGCCTTTCCATTTCCAAGCCCCAAGAAGCGGGGGGGGGGGAGTAAAGCTGCAATAAAAGTTTAGCCCTTAATCCGGTGGCCGCGGAGAGGAGGCTGGCCGCTTCCAATCGGTCCTCCTGAGACTGGCCTCGCGTCCCGCACCCCTCTTCTGCCCCGCTTATGGCCCTTCCTGCTCCCCATCAAGACACCATCCCAAAGCCAGAGCTCTGGAGGAAGGAGGCGATATCAATGGTGAGAGAGAGGGGCGGGGGTGCGTGCGGGGAGGGGGAGAGAGCGATCGCAATGGAGAGCTCTAGAGCCACTGACGAGGGTGCGGGCACTGACGAGTGGGCCGAGGCAGAAGCTGCATCTTTTTCTCCACCGGGCCCCACTCGATCCTTTCTGCTCCTGGTCTTGCACGCAGCTGCCAAGGGCAAAGTCCGCAGTCCCAGCTTCTTTCACACACGCAGGGATTTCCCAGCCTGCAGCTGCTGATGCTGCTACGCGCTCGCTCGCTCGCTCGCTCTCTCTCTCTCTCTCCAGTTGGCAAAGGTATCCACGCAGGAAGAAGAGGAGCTGGGGATTGGGAGGGGGGAACGGGGGAGAGCGTGGAGAGAGGGGAGGAGGACTGTGCGAATTAAAAAATAATGGCTTGAGAGTTCAGGAACAGGATGGAGAGGATACACACATACATACACACACACACCCCTCCTGCTCCTCCTGCTCCAACACCTGCTGCTTCCAAAGAGGATGCGGAGATCGATCTGATCTGATCGGTGCTAAAAAGGGGTCCTGAGCACTACGGAGCACAGGACGGATTCTTGTCCGGCTTGCAATGCCAACGCCTTCTCAAGGGACGGACTGCCAAAGACCAAGAAACCGGAACACCGCTCCGGCCTTTTTGCCCCCTGAAAACCTGCAAACAAGCTCCCTGGGTCTGCCGCGCCGCCCGTGCCGAGTCAGGTGTATTCGGAAGTCAGCCCCACTTATTTTAGGGAGGGGAAGGGGGGGCTGAGTCCCCAATTAGCGTAGCTTAGGGAGTTGGCAGCTGCAACTGGGAGACTTTGGGAGAGGGGGTGGCAGCCGGGTGCTAAAACGAGCGGACTTCCGAAGGAGTGACGGTTTGGGGGTTGGAAAGGTGCGAAGACGTGTGTTTCTGGTTCAAGTTCGCGGTACTGCTAAAACAAAGACGATCGCCCCGCGGGCGCCCTTTCCTCAGCAAAGAGAGCCTGTGAATACGGGAAGCAGAAAAGCGCCAAAGCCTGCCAACGAGAACTGTTGTGGTGCCCCCCAGAGAGCAGCGGCATGAAACGGACTTCTTCCTTCCTGACGATCTACGTAACGATCTACAGAGAGAGACCTCGCGTCTTGCCTCATTGAAAAGACGTCGGCGTGACAGGTCAAGCATTTTTTTTTAAGTCGAACTCAAACGTAACCAAACCCACTACCCGGTTGACTGGAAACGCGTGGATGTAAGCTGACGCCCCATTCACTCTCACGTCTTATGTTCATTGGGAAGTTTCTGGCCACTTTGCAAGCTCAACAAAGCAGGGCATTTCTGCTGGCCAGGAAGCCTCACTGAGGTCAGGAGGGGCTGACTCTAAGGATCTGTGTGGATCTCAGTTGATCCTTACTCTAAAGAAGCGCGCAGCCAGGATCGGATCTCAGCTCAACTGGGGGTGGGAGTGGGGAGAGAGAGTGGTCTATGCAGGGTCTCGAAGTGTCCAAATGCTCCCGCCAAGCTAGATTTCACCAAAGATCCGAGGCTTTTTTTTTTCCTCCTCTCAGGCTCCCAAGTACCAAGCGAGATCGCCCAGAGCCGCCCACCGATCAGCCAACGCTAGTTCAGCATCATCCCCGCGTTGAGCCCCGAAGTTCCAGGTCCAAGAACTGCGTGAGGTCAGCTTGGCAGGCGCGATCCTTCGGACTGCTCCCCTCCATTTTGCCCGAGTGGAAGTCTCAGGGCTCTGCAGCAAAATGTGGCTTCCACCAGCAGAGCCTCCTCAGAGCACCTCCGCTTCAGGGTCCGCACTTGGCTGGACTCCGGGCGCCGCTCTCCATTCAGTCAAGGCAGCCGCGGCGCTCCTCTCCCCACCAGGTCCATCTGGGCTGCGCGTGAGTGAGTGACAGCTGACTCACCCCGCGGAAAGATCCAACTTTCCACAGATAGTTGCGCAGCTCCTGGTTTCGCCAGGCGCCCCCCCCCGCCCCCCGCCCCCGCCGTCCCGTGACACAAGCAAAACGAGCAGCAGAGCAGAGCGAACGAACAGCAAGGCTTGGACACAGGTTGTAGTAAGCGACGCGTAAGAGGGGGCGGGGTGGCACTGAGGGGGAGAGACGGGAAAGACAGAATCTCCTGCAGGGCAATGCAGGCATCCGTATGGCGAAGTTTCAAGTTATGGTTTGCTTACAAAAGATTACAGTTGGGGGAAGGAATTTAAAAAAAAAATCGCAGAAGGAAAACAGCTGAATTGGCTGTTCTAGAGGAAAATGTGCTGTGTCGTCTTTTCTACCAGTAAGAATCCACAGTCTCCCTCTCTTGCCAGGGGAAAGCTAGTTCTTTAGGATGAATGGAGCACTGCTCCACCAGGCTGAAGCTGCCCTTAGTCCGTCCCCCCCCCCCCGCACCTGCCTCCATCCTCCACTTTCTTCCCAGGGGTGAAGGGCTGTGACCCTCTGATCTGGTCTTTGAAGATCTTTGTAGGCTCAGGAGCTAATTCTTTTAAAGGTACAGCAGAAGGGAAGAGTCTCTAATGGGTCTGTCTTCCCCAGGCCCTGCTCAGAGCCGAGCAGTGCCTGAGAAGGCAGCTGAGATTTCTGCCCCCCCTTTGCACACCCCCAATCCACCTCGGCCATCTCTGGCCTGCTTTTCAGAGGAGAGGAGGCAAGCAGGGGGCAGTGATGATGATCTCAGAGCACACCAATCCCTTGACTCTGGCTCATTTTCTTGAGCCAGAAAATTGGGGGGGGGGTGAAATCCCCAGGGCCTGGGTTTTCAGGGGGTCCAGGTCATGACAAAACAAACTATTCAGTACAAAGACACATTTATTACAAAATATTTTTAGTGTACTTCAACTCAGACTACCCAGGGCTACATTTCCGCTAGAGCCTCAATCAACTTTCAATGCCCCAATGCATTTGGGAAGAGGGATCAATCAGGCATCCTGCCCCAGGCCCAAGGCCAGCTCTCAGCACCCTGCACCCAGTTGCTTCTTTAAAAAAAAGATCATCTGGGGCATGTGGGAAGACATGCCCACTTTTCTTTCCAATGCCCATAATTGCCCACACAGCCCATTTTGAAGAAGTGGCTAGACATGGAAGATGAAGGCAGCAACAGAGGAGGAAGAGGAGTGATCCTGTTGCAATGGCTGAGGAACAGGATAATAATAATAATAATAATAATAATAATAATAATAATAATAATAATAATAATAATAATAATA
>JAJKFI010000019.1:4089392-4111745 GCA_029204185.1 Lerista edwardsae
TTATTATTATTATTATTATTATTATTATTATTATTATTATTATTATTCTCCTCCTCCTCCTCCTCCTCCTCCTCCTCCTCCTCTCTACAGAGCATATCCTTAGAATTCCACATAAACCTGTAGTTTACTCCCAGTACTATTTTAGTGACAAATTATTCCTGTACTTAAGAACCAGTTTTTCAGACAGCCATTTAATTTTTTAACTTAAAAATTTTAAAAAACTTTTTTTTAAAAAAGCAATTATTTCCCCCTCACTTTGTTCTTATCATGCATTGCATGTAACATTTTCAATATTCATTTGAATAAATATATTGTTACTAACAGTGCTTGTTGAAAACATATGTAATGCACGCATGGCATAGGGGAAAATTAAAGCAATCATTATTGTAGAGTGATCTTGTGTAATGGCCAGTGGCACAATTTTATAATTGGTCGCAAAAAGGAAAACAGAGATAAGGGTGAACGTGCACAAAATTTGCTGAAGTGCTCAAAAACAAAACAAAGAAACCAGGATTGTTTAAACAGGGAATTACCTTACTCATGCTTATTCTGGACAGGGTGAATCTACAGCTAATATTCACACGACAGTGGCAGGCATGAGGCAGGCAGGCAGGTAGAGGGGGT
The DNA here is from genome assembly GCA_029204185.1 of Lerista edwardsae. Taxonomy (NCBI): domain Eukaryota; kingdom Metazoa; phylum Chordata; class Lepidosauria; order Squamata; family Scincidae; genus Lerista; species Lerista edwardsae. Next base: position 4,090,017 of record JAJKFI010000019.1, read on the forward strand.
AAATCACTGGAGCCTAGGCTTCCAAAAATTTTAAAAAGGCCATGCAAGTTTATTTCACCTGGGCTATGTTTCAGAATCATCACATAATGAGGAAGATAGTGAAAGCCAGTCCTTGGAGGCCCATGCATTATTAGGAGAAGAAAAAGCAAATTAGGAAGACTTTGCTGAGTTAGAAGAAAAGAAATGCAGTAACACTACTCAAAGTAAGGTAATTATCCCATTCATAATTATCCCAGTTATTAAGGTGACCAACTTTTTTACAATGAAAAGGACACAAATAAATTGAAGAAAAAAATATCGTAAATAAAAGAAACATTTTATTCATTGCAACAATAATACACTATAATATGATAAATGCATAATAAAAACATTTCTAACATTTTATATTGTAATTATGCTTACATGCCAACAGGGTTGTATAAACTTGTAAATAAAATTATACATATTTGGAAATTATTAAATAGATAATGAATTACTAAAACGTGAATTGTGCTTACCTGTGTATGATTGAATATTCACTGAAAGAAAGAAATAATTACCGTGAGTCTACTGCGTGCGTATGCATCTCATAATGGCGTCTCGCCGCACTGTACCGAGTGTAAATCACAGGCTCATATGCCCTCTAATCAGTTCTGGGCCCCTATGAGTCTGTGATTTTTTCAGCAGCGTGTGACCTTCAGCACAACAAGGCTCACAACCACTGCTACTAGTCTGGGCCCAAAGTTAAGAATACTTCCTCTTAACCTTAAAATTCCCCAGGCTAAACAAGTCCCAACTACAGGGACTTTTCCCAATGAGTAACTTAAAATTTGGTAAGCGTGCAGGTAAGCAGATTAGCCACTGAATCTTATCTGGTTCCAAAGACAACCAAAGCTTCTAGTAAATTTAATTGTAATTTATTGATAAACAAGGGTTACACAACTAAGAAAGCATGCTAGAACTAACAGAGATACCTTATAAAACAAAGAAAACTAGGCCCCTATCACTGACTAGGCCCTAGTTGTTCACCTTGTTCCTCAGACAGCAATTCCAGTCTTGCAAAGGGAAGTCTGCAGGTTTGCAAGCTTTATCAGGTCTGATGACCTTCTTGGAGGATGATCTGGAAGGTCTTGATGGTGGTTGTGCGGCCACACCCCTCAGGCTCAGTCAATTAGCCTATCAGGGTAAAGGGGCCATCTCCTGTTTTCAGCACTAGCTACATGTAACCTTTCTGAGTAGCTTGCATTCCTGACCCCAGCTATAACTTCACACCTTTTGCAAACAACCAATGAAATAAGCTCTCTCAGTCCTGCTTGTGTTACAATTCTTTCAAAATAAAGTCAAGCCAGGGCCTAACTTTTTCTTGTTTGCTCTTTTCACCGAGCCTTGACGAATCGTCATGTCAAATACAAATACATCACATCACACGCAATGGATCGGATTGGCATCGATCGAATATGGAGATTTACAGATTAGTCTTCAAATATTGAAAAGGAGGACATGTAGGAGGACACTTTTCAAGGGAGGACAGAACTTACAAAAGGAGGACTGTCCTCCCTAAAGGAGGACGGTTGGTCACCTTACAGTTATCCCATTTGAATCATGCTCATGCTAAGTTAAAATTGTCAGAAACTTGTTTCAAAATGTAGTATCATGTGGTTTGCAGGAAAATTTAGGGAGGGGTCCAATTGAGCATCTTGCCCCCAGCCCAATTTCAGCTCTCAGCAGCCCTGAATGTTCACCTGCCTAGCCACTTAAAATACATTTATCAGTAACTATATAGAGCCCCTTACCTGAATTTATAGAAAACGTATGCTACATACAGTATTCTGATTAAGACATTTATGACACTAGTGGCAAATAAACTTTTATCCATTTCAATTGATTCTCAGCCCAATCCTACCCCCCCCCGTGTGTGTGTGTGTGTGTGTGTGTGTGTGTGTGTGCGCGCGCGCGCGCATGCGCAATCCTAAACTAAGCCAGCAGAGTTTGGCCAGCACAAGGGACACCGTAAAGTAAGTTTGGACCACTCTTGGAGTTAGAGAGGCCAGCACACAGATGTGAGCCATCCTCCCTGACTCCGAGAGTGGTCCAAACATGCTTTATGGTGACCCTTGCGCTGGCCAAACTTTGCTGGTTTAGCTTATTCTGGCCTAACTCCAGTTTAGGATTGCACTCTCAGTGTGTCCGTCCCTACTTGTTTTTTCTTCTCTAAAGAATTTTTCAGCTCAGCTGTTGTACATACATATATTAGCTAGATAATACATAAAGCTAAATGAACAAAATGAATGATCTGAAATGAGTAAAGCTAGAGAAAGTCATTCTCTCTACAGAGATGGAAAATATTAATGAACTCAAGTTACATGAATCTTCTTGGCTGTAATATGGGAATTGGCTCAATGGAGGTCATAATCCTTAATTATATAAACACAGCTTCCTTTCTTTTTTGCTCCAGAGGATCTATAAGCATCTAATCCAATTCTTTTTGTGGGGAGGGAAGTAAATGGTATTTGACAGTCATTTCATCACTCCATCCAATGACCATAGGGCAATAAGCTTCACAATGTAATTCTATATCTGTATAGCATAGTTATTGCCCAACCTCTGCCAGCAGCAACCCCAAGCCCTCTGCCAGCAGAATGCATGGAACGGGGCAGAGTGAAAAAAGATCTGGGCGGGCAGAATGGGACAAGGGATAAGTGGGAGGTGATGCTGCCATGTACCGTATCCAACCCCCCTAATCTGTCTGCACAAATCAACGTGGACGTGTGCCAGCGGTATCACTAGTGCAGGTCTGACTTAACCCATTGTGGCTGCTGTGGTTAACCCGGGCAAGGGGACAATGTCCTCTTACTCCAAGGAGATCTCCAGCAGCCAACAAATCCCCCACAGGATGCAGTGTAGCCTGTGCTGTCACTGCTGCATCATTGCATGGAGGGTTTAGGTTGGATTGGGCAGCTCATTTGTTTGGGATGTTGAATTGCAAGATTATGAGGATCTGTGGAATACTTTGGGCTTATAAAATGTCAAGTTGCAGCCCAATGTCCAGTAGAAACCTGCTGGAAATATTGAGAAATAATTGCAAAAACAGAATTTGTCTATGGGATTTCACATACGTTCAAAGGAGACTTGTCTAGGACATTGACAGAAAGTTGTAATAAATCCTCTTTGGCTATAATCCTTAAAAGCCAACGAAATGAGAAGAACAAGTAACATGAATGTCACCTTGAAATAGCTAATTATTCCAGACAATGCGGATTGCAAAATATGAATAAATAATGAAATTAATCAAGATTTCATTACATTAGATGCAAGTATCAATGCAACCTGTTTAAAGTTGCACAAGGAGAAATCCCCCCCCCCAAAAAAAATCAAGGAAAGCTAGGAACATTGGACAATAATTCTTGAAGCTGTTATGAGAAATTGGCAAAATGGAAAGTCAAGAGGAAATTGACAATTCACGATTAATTCAATATTCCTGTTTTATATATTGTCCATTTTTACCTGATAAAGACTAGCATCTGACTTGGTGCCATCCCATTGCTCATGAATCCTCACATATATTCAGCTTGGAGGTGATATCAGGATACACACAGTGGTTTAATCTCTTCTTACCAGGCCTAGTGCATACCCTGTTTCCTTGCAGGAACCCACCCAGCTGGCTCTCATTCATTGGCACACACACTGAAGAACACATTAGCAGAATAGTTAGACAGCCTTTCTTGCAATCACAGGTACAGTGAAGCCCCCAGATTACAAACAGAACTAGTATGTTATGGCATTAAAATAAGGAGGAAAAAAAGAATATGGGGAAAAAGGAGACTAGCATTGTCAGGATCACTGGTGTCACACATAAAGCCTGTCCTGCAAGCCAAATACTCTTTATCTGGCCCCTGTGATAACTGGGCTCTCCGGTATCATGAAAATATGGTCAAAGTTTCCATATTTTCTCTGCTGTCATTTGCAGTTCATGGGGTCAGTGAGAAAAAAAGAGCTTATTTCTGGTCACTTCCTGCTTAATGAGCTCACTTCCTGCTTAATGATGTCACTTCCAGCAAACAGCAGTGCCATGAATGCTGTTCAGCCTACTGTATGAAACAAGTTTGACATCCTGGTCTAGATTTGTATAGATGCTAATAGCAATTAATAACTAATAGCTGCCACAAGGAGTGTGAGTTTTGTTCTACCTAACATGTATATTTGAATGCTACTATGACTCTTATCACCAGCTTTGATTTTTTTTTATTTGGCTTGAGCAGGAAACAGAGAATTCCCCTCCTTTCCATGCTCCTTGCGCACTTGCGTCAACCTTGGAAGTGCAGGACTTCCTGTTTTATTTACTGGTATGTTGTGAATGAAGGAGCTCCATTGTTTGCTCTGTCCCTGTAAATAAAAAAAAAGTCCTGTTTGATTATAAGTCCTGTTTGTTTCATGCCAGGAGCATGCTAAGTGTGTGTTTGTTTGTTTTGGTAGCACAGAGGTGGCAGGACTGAGACTGCAACAGGCAGCATTGTGGGTCACACTGTTCTTGTGCACAGTAGAGTAAAAAAGTCAAGAAAGCGCTCTGTCATTAAAAAAAAAAAAATACCCAACACATTTTCTGACTGGCAGCAGGTCTCAGGTAAGGATCTCAGCCCTACTTTCAGAGTTCATTTTAACTGGTGCTGCCTAGAATTCCCTAGGACATGTATGCAAAGCACATACTAGAAATGGAAAATACAGGCCACGTAGAAAAAGCCTAAACTATAGCCCCTCTCTATACTAGAATTGCTCCAGTTTCTAGCCAAAGCCATGCTAGCATGAGAAAGGTCTACAGGCATGCCCAGGTATCCACTGATTCAGTATCCACTGCTTCAGTTATCCATGGATACCATGGATACTGGGACTAGACAGGGGAAACATTAAACAAATCTCTCTTTTTTTTTACTTTGTTGCGGCAAAACCACTAATGTTTCCCTATACCAGGGCATGCCTATACATTCTATGGGCGAAACCTATCACCTCTGCCACATGATGATGCAGTGGCCCCAAAATGTGACCGCTGCATCCTACGGTGGGGGGGAGTCAAGGGGGTCTCCTCTAGGTAAGGAAACAATCACTTCCTTACCCGGTGGTAAGCCTCCACATTGCAGGTGGACCTACAACAGCTATTTTGCTAGTGTAAGCCTTTGTTGACTTGCGCTGCAGGACCAAGCCTGGAAAGGGGGTTAGGGTATGGGCTGCACTGGTTCCACCACTCTTGCCAAATCTTGGCCCAGGACTTGATCTGCTCATCCCACATTCCTCCCTGTTCTCTCCCACCCTGTGTCACCCCCTCTCCTCCTCTGATCTGCCCTCCCACCACATCCTCCTGTCGATCCTGTCATCTTACCTGCTCCAATAAGTGGAGGAACCTCTGACAATGGGGGTGGAAAGACACAGATCTTCCTGCCGGTGTTCCCAGCAGCACACTAAATTGTGTGCTGTGTGATCATCTCTTGCGGCAGGTACTGACTGGAGCCAGTACCATCACCATGGAGGAACCAGGATCAGCCAGTTCCTGGCAGTAAGTATAAATGGGCTTTAAATTTTTTATATGCATAAATGTAGACATCAGATGTTCATACTTGTGTGTGTGTATAATTATATTAAATACTGTACATATACATTATAGAAGTATAGTATACATTCGCTTCTGGATCTACAGAGAGTTCATGGCCTCACATGAGGATTTGTTTGTCAAGACTGATAGAGAAAATAAATCTCTTAGTAACTGGGTCAATGAGATCAAGAATGAACTGAGAATTAAGTGCATGGGGATTTTAGGAATTCCTGAAAAATCTGAGACAGGGGATTTATGCTAGTTGGAGTCTTTCCTAACTGATTATCTAAACGTGTTGAGTCAGAAATCAAGCTTTGCAAAAAAGATGTTGAGGTTTGTTGTGCAGTGAGTATGTATTAGGCATGTGGAGTCAGTTTTGGAACAAATGGAACTGGATATGAATTGGTGCCATTCATATCCAATTCCATTCATTCTTAAATGAATGGGATATGCCATTCAAGAAATGGAGGCTTCATTTTCTACAACTGCATTCATTTTTGGTTTGCTTTTCAAATAAAAATACTGTAGGTGTCATTCTTACTTTAACTTGTAGCTCTCAAATTAAGTTTAGCAATTAGCTCTCCAATTACATTAACGTACGTTAACTTGTAGCTTCCTGCAATTAATAGCCCAATACTATGGGGGCCTTGCACTGTCTGAATTAGCTTTCTAGGAGCCCACGGTCCTTCACAGTGGCTGCAAAAGGCAACATTCTATTTTGGGCAGCCAGGCTGCTGCACAAATGGTGAGTTGCCACGGTAATGCTCCTGCAGCCTCCCAATGAGCCCCCATGCCAGTAAATCAGTGGGAGTGGTGGGTGGGAGGTGGGGTAGGTGGAATGGGGAAGGGACAGGGAGGAACAGGTTGGGGAGCAGGGCAAATCAAGGTCAGGAATCTGGTGCTATTGGTGGCAGCACTGCCAACACTTTCCTATTACCCTTCCTGGCCTTGATCTGCCTTCCTGGGTCCGCTCAGACTTCCAATGGCATAGCTGCATTTCAAGGAGGGTAGTTTTGATAAGCCTGGGCTGCTAGTGTTTTTTTTTCCCCCCTCAGGGTAAATTACTAAACATTTATTGGTTTGTCCTGCCTTGTGTCTGAATTATCCAGAACATTTCTGTTCACCACTCACATCCTCCAGGTATTCTACTCCGCTAAGGGCATTTTCACAAACAACTGTAGGAAGAGCATCTCGGGAGTCTAGAATTCATCATTTGTGAACATTGACAGGAGGACTGAAGTTCTAGCAAATGTGGACTATTCATTTGACCCTGGGGACAGAGGTGTACTGGGGTGTACTGGCGCCCCAGGCATGCTGCGGAACATCATGACGTCACAAAATAAAGGGGGCACAGGAGCTCCTGCGGCGGCGGCTGCCCCACAAAATGGTGCATTTCCCTTGCTCCCCGACTTGCGAAGTTAAAGGAACGTGTGGGCTCCTCCAGGGATGGCCTGACAATTTTGAGGGTGTCCAGGCAGCCAGCATGTTCTTCTTGCTCCCTGACTCAAGCGCCTCCAGGAATGGGCTCCTCCAGGGCCGATCGGGGTGATTTTGCTCCGGCCAGCTCCGGCGCCCAGGCACGTTCCCCCCACTCCTCGACTCGGGAAGTGAAGGGAACGCACAGGTGCCTGCAGATGCATACAGGACGCGAGGGCAGGCGGGTGGGCCCAAAAGTGCCCTGCTTTTTCCCGCCCGCTGCACCCTCACAGCACCCTTTATATGCCGCTGCCTGGAAATGCAAAATTGTATTTATTTCACTTGCGAAAATGGCTTGAGCGAGATCAAAGGGAAAACATTTTAAAAATTTCAGGAGCATATGGAAAAACATAGAAACAAAAGGCAGAAAGCAACTTCTCTCTCAAATATATGTACACAGCTTCCTTTTATTTTCACAACCACACGTTTATTGCATTCACAAAATGTTCATAAGTTCGATAGCTTAGGAAAGTAATACAGAAAGCAAACTGTGCTTATAGTCAGGCGTTACTATGACTGATGCCATTTACTCACAGCTTAAGCAGACGGGCTTAGAGTTGGCCTGCCAGTGAATATAACTGTAGCCCAGAGGGACGTTACCTTGCAGAATTTAATTCCTGTTCTTCGTGTTAGATTAATTCTGGCATTTGCTATAATGTATGTTCCAATGGATGGCAAACCTAAGGCATTTCTCAATGGGGATTACAGAATGTATGTTAAAATGTTTAGATTTTACAGAAAATATTAGAATGAAGCGCTTGTTAAGCAAAGGAGGTTAGTTTCTGTTCACTGGGGACTATCGATCGCCCTCCCACCTTCTACAGCCCAATAGTTCAAGATTCTGAGCTGCAAGTTATGGGACTCTACCTACTTTAGAGCCTTTTCATGCTGTATTGTATTGTGTTTTTGCAATCAGCTGGAAGTGTTATTATAACTAGGAGTTCACACAAGCAGGGAAATAGCGCACATTCTGCATTTGCAGTAATGTTTCATCCACACCAACTGAAAATTCACATCAAGTATTTCTGCCCCATATCCTCAGTTCACGTCAGTGCAATTTACATGGGAGTAAAACATGCACATAAACAAAACATTGGTGGGAAGATTGCAAAAATGATGAGGAGTGAAATGCACTCATTTCTACCAGCAGAAATAGATCCCATCAAAGCAATGGCTTTATCTGTTTTGGGTCTGTCAAAGCAAATCCAAATGCAGCCAAATCTTTCAGCAGGCAATATTTTTGGTAGTATGTTAGTAGTGTTTAGGGGTCCCCTTCCTAAATTTGTTTTATATTACAGGTCCAATCTTTTTATATACTGATTTTTATACACTGATTTTTTTATAAACTGATTTGAGTCAACGTTGATGACCACTGCAAAGAATGACCCTGCCAATCCCCAGAGAAGGGGGAAAAACATATCCTCATTCTAAAAACCGTTTTTCCAGGGAGTCAGTCAGGGAGTCAGACTATTAGAACTGCTATTTTCAGCTCACTCTGAGAGCCTCTCAAAATTCCATTCCATTCTGCAAAGAGAGAGGGGGGAGGGAACACTTTTCTCAGAGCGAGCTGAAAATATCAGTTCTAACTGACTGCCTGACTGACTTTGTGTGTTGGTTTAAACTGCTATTATTTAAACATAATATTTTTATTATCTGCGGGGAGTCCCAGAACCAAACCCCAATGGCTATCAAGACACAACTGTAAATAGTTTGTTCTGAACATAAGAAGAGCCCTGCTGTATTAGGCCAAAGGCCCACCCAGTCCAGCTTCCTGTATCTCACAGTGGCCCACCAGATGCCTCAGGGAGCACACTAGACAACAAGATCCTTGCATCCTGTTGCCACTCCCTTGCACCGGGCATTCTGAAGTAGATTACTACTAATACAAAGAGGTTGCACCACCCATCATGGCTTATAGCCCACAATGGACTTTTCCTCCAGAAATTTGCCCAATCCCCTTTTAAAGGCACCTAGGCCAGATGCCATCACTACCTCCTGTGGCAAGAGGTTCCACAGATTAATCACCCACTGGGTAAAATAGTATTTGCTTTTATCTGTTCTCCCAACACTCAATTTTAGTGGATATCCCCTGGTTCTGTAAGAGAGGGAAAAGAACCCAGAATCAAGGGGAAGAAACCATAAGAACATCCCTTATGGATATTGAGACACAACTGTATATAGTTCTGTCATGGCCCAAGACTGCAAGGATTTTGCGCCCCTGTTCTGCTCTCCTCAGGCCTGCCCCTCCCACTCAGTTCCAAAAGTTGCTTTCTTGAGAAAGAAAGAAAATATTTGGCTCGTGACTGTGGTTGCTCCATTCTGGCACCCAGGGCATGGTGATGACCTGGAGAGGAAAACTCTGTGAATTTCCCCTATTATCTCAGGTTTGTCTCATGCCTGAAAAATAATGATTCAGTGGTTAAGTTTTTCTCCCCCTTGATTCTGGGTTTTCTTTCTTTTTCTCTCCCCCTTGATGCTGGCTTCTCTTACTCAAAAGGTACACCTGTTCCCAGAAAAGAGAACACAATTTTGGAAAGAAGCGCTTTGCCTTAAGACTTTTTGACAGTTTGATTTACCTACTGGATTGGCTGCTACTTGGCATGGCATCAGGGATTGTTCCTTCTGTTTTACCAGCTGCACAATAAAACCAGTTTAGGGAAGAAAAACCTTGGATCCTATTACCAGTCAATTTCCATTCTCTGACTGTCCTTGAAGGTATTGGCTTAATTACAAAATTATTCTATGAGTATTTCCAATCTGTTGCTTTGGTGCTCCTCATCTTTGAAGCATCTGTGAGACAAAGTCACAAATCAAAGGATCTTTAGATAGTTACAGCCAGATATCTTCTGTGTTTTTTTCCTCCACTTAAACTATGTGTTTGCAACTTGTTCGTTGTTCACATTATGTATATTTATTTAGGCTGGTTGATTCAATTATATATATTTATTCAAAAAAAATTATATCCTGCCTTTCTGAAGTTCAAGACAGCTAATAAACGTAATAAAATACCAGTATACCAGTAATCATAAAACATAGTGTAAAACACATATTGTGTGGTGCTTCTCCTTCTGTCTCGAGCTCTACTGTGTCTAGATTGAAAATTATATTCATCTGTACTGTTGCTGATATACGCATAGTAATTACCAATGTTAAGCCCTCTCAGTGGCATGCAATTGCCAATATAACAGTTGCTGAAAAATGATGCTCTACTGTTTATATTGTCTGTAAGACAATAGTCAATTTTGCTATATTATCTTTAAGAACACTAGCAAGTAGACACAAGTGTTGGTTCAGTGTTGACCATGCACCAGAGTCATTGTGTGTGTGTGTGTGTGTGTGTGTGTGTGAGATTGTTGTCATAGGTTTCTGATTGTGAAATATTTATACCTATCTCCATCTCAATAGACAGAACCTAAATATTATTTGTGATGACTAGACATGGGGTGGCTTTCTTAAGTTGCATTTATGGCAGAGGATTTTATGTCACTCCCATGTCAATCATGCTGGCCTATAGATGAGCAAGGAATAAACACACACACGCTTATTAACTTTGGACACAATCTTAATCTAGAGTTGGGCTGGCAAAAGTCATTTGGGCCAGCCCAGGAGTGTTACAAATGCACTGTAAAGCACGTTTGGACCACTCTCAGAGGCAAGGAGGCCAGCACAAATCTGTGCACACTCCTTGGCTGGCACAAGTGATTTCTGCCGGCCTAACTCCAGGTTAGGATTGCACTCTTAACCATTCAAAACCCAATGCCTTGAATTGCACATGTAATCGAGAGCAAATACGGAATTTGGCTGAGGATTTGTGAGAGTGTATGTTGTCCATAACACTTAATATCAATGTTGATAAGAAGAAACAGATTATTACTTATGAGAAGAAAAGTGATAGCAATTCTTTTCTTCTCATCGAGTTCAATATTAGCTGTTATTAGTTGTTATTAATCGTTATGGTCATCATACATACACACACCAATCAACTTCAACATGTAGTGTCCCATGATGTGGATTTGCAAATGAATGAGGGCGCAATCCAAGAGTGCCCTAGGGCTGACGCATGTTGTTAGTGCTGGGTCAGTGGGAGCACAGAAGACGGCGGCAGGTAAGCTGCCCCCCACGCTGGCTGAACTTGGCCCGCACCGGGGCTTTTGAGGGTGGGGGAAGGCACAATGGGGAGGGGGGAGGGTGGCCTGTGGGCAGGACTGGCTGTTCGGCCAGATCCTAACCCCCATCCCTGGGCTGCACAGTCCTGATCTGCTGTTTAAAAGGCACAGATCCAAGCAGCCCCATCGGCTTGCCTGAGGCTTACCCCTAGGTAACAGGACAAATGTCCTCTTGCCCATCGTGAGCTCCAGCTGCCTTCTACCCCGAACAGGAGGCAACGTAGTCCAGCCAGCTAGCCTGACTGCTCCTGCCCAAGTTAAGATTGCGCTGCCCATTCAGTTACAACTGGTCTTGGAATAGAAGTTTTGAAGATGAACTTTCAAAGAATGATGCTATCCAAAATCTCTGAAGGTAAAACCATTGTGAGCAGCAACAAGCTGCATCTGAGCTGCATCATGTTGCTCAGACGTTATTGCTCTCAGATTAGAAAAGGTTTCAATCCTTATTTTACCCAGGGCTTCCATAATATTGTTAGGATCAAGTCTTGAAAACATCTGAGCTTCAGTCCAATGTAAAATTACACCTGCTTAAACCATTGGTGTAAGCATGTTTATCTCCATGTTGGATTTTGAACCCAGGGTGTTTAAAAAAAAGAGAAGTGATCTTCTGGGAAGTTGCCAAAATCATCAAAATGGAGTGGAAAATTATTGTTCAAATTTATGTATGAAACCTTGTGACCAGAGTCCTGGTACGTAATGATGATTTAAGGGAAATACTTTTCAGCAGATGGTGACATTTAATGAATAAGTAAATTGTCATAAAGCTACTAATGAAGCTTGACATCCTCCTACAAGGTTAAACAAAGTTACATTGCTGATTAGCCACTTCTGTGAAGGTAAATCTATTAATTTTTTGCTGAAAGTTTGAAGCCGTTTAGCTGTGATGGTTCAGAGGTTGACCTGTGCTCTTGATAGCCCCTTCAGAGCCCCTACATGATTCAAAGTTTCTCACAGGATTGGAAAAGCTGCACTCCTAAACTGTACGTTTGCCCTTGTGGATCAGACCAGTTCAGACCAGTGTTCCATCTGCACCAGCTACTTTCCAGACTCCATCCAATTTACTTTGTTACGAATCTGACCTATAAAACTCTAAATGACTTGGGCCCAATAAAAACAGAGGCCATATCCTCATGGCTTATATTGATCAACAGGGAACATTCTGTTAATTTAACTATTTGCATACCACTTGAGCAATTCAGTTTTTAATTGTACAGCTAGAAGAAAAGGACACATGTGACAAACACTCCTGACCTGTGGCTTAGCTGGGTCATTTGGCACCCAGGGTACATACATTTTTGACACCCCCCATGCATATACCAAAATTATTTGTTTATTTAAATTTTCCACATGTTTATACCACCCCTCTTCCAAAAAGCTCAGGGTGATGTGCATAATTCGTCCACTTCTTTTGTCACTACAACAACCCTGTGGAGTAGGTGAGGCTGAGAGATTGTAACAGTCATGACGGGAAATGAATAATAATTATGGCCAGAAAATAATGCAATGACTGTTCCCCACAAGCAAGGGATGAACATCCTTTTTTATTTCTTAAATCAGTTGTGTTTTCCTTTTCTGGTTATTTGGCTTTACCCTTTTGACAGAATGCAGATATTTCAATGTGGTATTTTTTTTGTTACATTCTGCGTTAAATTACACATGGATTATGGTATTATTCCTAAAAACTACGAGTTTGGTCACTAGTGGTGTCACCCCCCTGAGAGTGGCACCCAGGGAGTCCTGGCCCCTGCTAGCTATGTTGCTATATAGAGTTGTCACACTATTAAAAAAGCAAAGTCTTTTTTATATAGAGCATTCATGATGCTTAAAGTTACTCCAAGTGCTTATCCAGATCAAAAGTTCCATTTTTTGTTTAGGGTAGACTCCATGCTGATGACATGTACGTGCACTTTTGGGGACAGGCAGGTTATTCTGTTTCATACTCTGCATGGATTTAGATAGAAGTTCATTAAATTAATTGGACATGGAAATAATTTGAGAAATTTATTTCAAGTGGCTTTATGTTTTTTCCTTCACATTTCACGATAACTGAAGTCTGAATTGAAACTGTTTCAAAATCCTATTACTAGGGAACAAAAGTAGCACTGCAAAGAAGAATCTTAAATCGTAATTACTGTTGAATTTATTGTTTTAAGTACAAAGAGGTCCATATTTCACTACAAAGAAGCTTTTGATGGCAAACCCCAGAATTTCTTTATTGGGAAACAAAGAAATATCGTACAGTAGAACAGAACAGAAAATGCATAACAAAAGAGGTGTCTGTGCACAAGATATGCTTGTAAATTTGAGGTATTTGTGTGATAACCAAATAATGATCCATACTATTTGCCCAATGCCTTTCCCCTCTAAGGTTTTTATCATGTTTTCCTTGCTAAGTGAGAGCCCATTCCTCTACCCCTTACCATGGGCGGTATACTCCTACTGCCCGGGCAAGTGTTGCACATGGCACATCAAGTGCCTCCAATGCTGGCGGTAAGCCTTTACCAGGAAAACCTGAAGATGTTCTGAAAAGCAAAACACAAAATATTTTTTGTGCAAGTAAAACATGTGTTCAGGTGGACAAATAGTTGAGTATGTTTTAAAAGTACCTAAATAAAATGCAGATAATGAGTGGGGCAGCCCTATCTAGCTCAGTCCATGGAATATGCCAATTTTCCATATTGAACGCATATGCATTCTTTCACTGTGAGCAAGAACTACTGGCCAGGATACAGAGAGGAGATCATGAGACTAAACCAAAGGGGCTTCAGCAGTAGCATTCGCCAGAAGGGGGGGCAACACACTAAATTTTGCAGGTGCCTCAATATGCCATGTAAGTGGCCCCTCCCCCTGATCATCTGAGCCATTCCAGGTGGCACGAATAAAGTGGAGGAGACCCTACTGGGCTTCGGACTTGCACTTCCCTCAACCAAAGGTCAAAATGCAAATACAACATGTAAAATTGCAATGCAAACTGCTTTTGAAGCCGAGTGAAATTTTAAAAGCAGTTCCTGAGATATCACAGAGATCTGTTTTTTCAAAGACTACGGGAAAAGCAAAAGACAAATCCATGGGGCCAAAGGGATCTGGCAAAGAGATCAAAAATTGTGCCGAGAGCTGGAAAACTGGTCAAGAAGTGTTATAGTATAAGAAATATGCCGTGGACAAGTGAAAATTAGTGAAATATATTTTTAAAATGATGCACGGCCAATTTATTTTTCCACTGTAAAAGTGAAAAGAATGAATGAATAAAAATGCCCAAGAGCACAATTTCACAGAGTAACTCATGGATATTAATCATATTAAAAACCAGCAGACTCCTCTGAAATTGAAATCCACTTCTGCCGCAAAGTGGAAGTCACTGTTTAATCAGGTGACTCCTATTTCACTAATGGAGAATAATATCTATTGACTCAATGTGGAGCTCTCTGGGCCCCATCCAGCGAATGTCTTTGAGAAGTCTTACAAACCAACAGTATTTAAACTCTCAGTATTTCCCAGTGTTGAAGTTGTGAAAGCACGCAGGTAAATTCACCAACGCAAAATTCACCTTCACTTTCCCAAGTCGCTAGAACTCTACTTAACACAATAGAGTTTGCAAACACATAATTTGTGCTCCAAATGTCCTCCAGTCTTGCAACCCATTTATATTTCACCAACACGTTTGCAATATTTGGGCACTCCAAATATTTGCCTGTGGCAAACTAAGCACTGTTCTCTTGAAAAGTATTTAATGAATCTTGATCAATAGGCTCGTCAATTAAAAGACTGAATAGTCTTTCTCAGGTAGGAACCATTACTAAAAATTTATTTACTATGCCTTTCTTCTAAGACAATTTGTGAATAGGTTTTTCCTTATAGGAGTAAGTGAAGTGGTTTGTTTGGATTTCCCCCCCCTATAACTCCATCATAATATATCACTGGTTATTGGATCACTTAAAGCTATTGTTTTTTGGCAAAAGGATGCCCCATAGCCCCATGTTTCCGATTATAAAGAATGAGTAATTACCTTTTAAACACATTTTTGCAGCTACATTTAACAAAGGGCTTTAAAAAAAGATCCCTAAATGGAATGCCTGAGCAGGAATAATAGTAAGATCTTGTAAACTCAGCTCTTCATAGTTGTAAACGGCAGCACATAAAAACCATTCTCTCATTCACAGTATAGTATACACAGCATATTTTCAGTTATGAACCTTCTCCTAAAAACTAAGTAAGGTTTCCAGGGTTCGATGTGATTCTACATGATCCTAAGTAATGGCCCAATCCTTTCCAAATTGGTAACCAATGCAATTCAGCAAGAATTGGGGTGTTGTAATCCCACAAAATAGGCACAAAGGACACTATAAAGTATGCTTGAACCACTCTCAGAATCAAGGCCAGCACACAGATGCGCATCATGCTCCTCGACGCCAAGAGTGGTCCAAATGCACTTTATGGTGGCCATTGTGCCAGACAAACTTTGCTGGCCTAACTCCAGGTTAGGATTGTGCCCACAATTAACCATCTAGTTTCTGCATTTTGTATCCATTTAAGTTTCCAAATGCTTTTCATGGGCAGTCCATATAGAGCACAGTGCAATGGTCTAAACAGGAAGTGATCAAAGGATGATAATTGTAGCCAAATCAGACCTCTCAAGGAAATGCTGTAGCTGAGCAATCAGCCAAAGCTGCAGTCTGTTTTTGCAATAAAACACGCACAATTTGCAGTCATTTTAAACCAAGATGCTCACAATGTAGCCAATCCTGTTATCAGAATTGGGTTCTATCATGTTTTTTATTCACATGAAAGTCAATGAAAGTTGCACCCTCATCTGATGCACAGTTCGGATGAACAAGACTTGAGAGGGAGATCAAGAACTATTCTACAAGCAATATGAAATCAACTGTCGCTTATGAATTTTCTACTTCTCATTACCATTAATTTTTTGGCCTGGTTCTCTACACATGCCTTTGTAAAAAAACAACCGGACTAGCTTGCTGCAAAATCACATTTATCTGCCAACTGGAGGTTTTCCTTTTGGAACTGTCAGCACTATTTGTTGTATGAAAGCTGAACTAAAGCTAAGGATAAAAGAGTAAACAATTGGATTCTTAAAATTAATAATAATATGAACACATGCTGGGACATATATTAAACCAATATTGCACTGATGCCAAAAGCACTAATTAATTGGACTGCATAGAGACTTACCCTAACTGACAAAGCATTAATGGAGTATAAGCGAATGTTATTCCAATTACCCATTAAAAACAATACAACTAATTCCTAATGCCCAATCCTGTAAATCTCTACACTGGGGGACTATGAGGAAGGAGGCACAATAACTACAGCAATAGCAGAACAATGTGAACAGAGGTGACATGTTTTGCCTTTGGAACATATTCCATGGCCAGAAGCAGAAGTCCACCAGTTGAGCATTCACCCAAGGTCCACCCAGCAATATCCTGAATCCACTGGCTTAGCTAATGAAAATGTAGCCCGGTACAGAGGGCAAAATGATGCCCTAGAAGTGATGTCACAACAGGATGTGACATCACAGTTGTATTTGCACTTTCTTGGGTTTTGGGGGGCCATACCTTTTGATAGAATGAATATATTACACTCTGATTTGTTTCATTGCATTCTGCATAAAATTCCACATTGAAAAAATGTGAAAAAATTCCAAGTTTCCTAAAAAACATGATTTTTTAAAAAACAATTTGTAGATGACAGTTGTATTTCTGTTTTCTGTTTTTGGGACCATAACATTTGATAAAGATGTTCTCTGGATACAAGATATAAATCGCACATCGAATGGTATACAGTGTAACATGATGGTATTATTCATACATACCAAGGTTTTCACAATTTTAGCAGCTAGTGAAGCTCAGTTTGTTGCCCCTCCTAAAACTTGTTGCCTGCTGCAATTGCACATCCCTGCTGCACCCCTGCCAGAATCCTTTCCCAATGCTCAGGGGCATAGAGAAAAAAAGAAATAAGGATGATAAAAGTTGGGATGAAGGCATGCTCTGCATTAGGGCACTCCACATGCTCCCTAATCTCTACAGGGAGATTAAATTAGTGATCGTAGATGTAGATGTTTACATTGCATATATTTTAGTGCAATTCCAGTTCCATTGTGTTCAGGCATAGGATCCTTCCTAGTGTGAGACCACGATGTTCACATCACTTTTGTTTCAGTGTGATCCCTGATCTCTCCTCCCATCTGCCCAACAGATCTGTAAATAAGGGATTGTAGAAGTGATGCAAACTGTTAACTTTCACTTTCAGAGGAGAGTTCACTGCATGTCTCTTGAAACACCTGAAAAGTAAGAAAGCAATCTTATATATAAAATTGATATCTGATGCTTTTCCCAAATAGAACATAAAATGAGTTATAATCATCCCAACCCTGAGCCTCTTAGCCCCAGCGGTATGAGTGTACCACTGGTACTGGGTTTTGCGAATGTGCCGTAAAGCACGTTCACCACACCCACTGGGCCTCAGTGCCATGAAGATGCTACAGAGGAGCCACTGGCAGTATGTACCACTGATGCTCAGCAGTGCAACTTTTGGGGATGGTGTGCAAGGAGGGGCAGTATTGGGTGGGGAAATAAAAGGGAGGATTGGGCCCAGGAGGAGGATGGAGATGGTGGCAGTCTCTGCCACATACCTTGTGCTCCATCCCTGGCCAGACAGCCTGACATGGATCTCCTCGATTCTGTGCCTGCCATTGCTACTGGCTACAGACTACCTGGAGTAAATGTTCTCTTACCGCAAGGAGACCTCCAGCAGCTTCCTAGTGCCCATAGGATTCAGCAATAGCCATTTCAGTCTTGCCCAGCCTTACAATCTGAGAGATCCCTTTCAATGGAAAGATCAGAGACTATGGGCAGCACAATCCTACAGTGTGCACTGCGCCGGCACAACAGGGTTGAGCCAGAGCTGCACACTTAGTGCTGACATGGGGCACCAATCAGCTGCCCTGTGTCAGAGCTAAGGCCACAGGGCCAGTGCTGCTGGCAGCACTGGCCCTGTAGAGCCCGCACAGCACCTCCCTTAAGTCAGCCAGCCGGCGCAAGGGAGGCACCATGACAGCATGCCCTGGGGATTGGCGGGAGGAGGGCAGAATGTGGGCGGGACGAGGCTGAATCCTAGGCCCGTTGGAGAGGCCACGCAGCCCCAATTAGGCCTGCGCGGTCTCCCTGGATCTGTACCCAATCTTAACAGTCGCAGATCCGAGAAGTGCATAGGGGAGGCTGGAGCCTCCCCTACAGTAATGGAACAAATGTTCCCTTGTTGCGGGGAGGCTCCAGCCTCCCCAACCCAGCGTCGGATATGGCGCTGGCCGGCCGGCCTTGCCATTCCGGTGCTGGGTAGGATTGCGCCCTAAGTCTCTGCGTGCAAAGCCTATGAGTTTATAGAAAATAACCTGGGGATGGATTAGCTTGGGAGAAATCATACAATAAACCACCCCTGCCCTGCACTATATAGGGATATCTTAGCTAAGGCAGGATAGAAAAAATATTTTTCTAATTTCATTGTCTAGAATCACCCATTCTCCCACTGTATAGCCCAAAGTGCTCAGGTCAGTGTAGCAGCTAGCTCCAATATAACACTCTAGTGTCAGATAGCATTGTATAGGATTCAAGGAGAGGGAAAGGAAAATATATCCTTTTTCAACCCTACATAAATTTTAGGCTGATTGAAGCCCTGAACAGGAGAATTTCTGTTAGAACATGAGATACAATGCAATACTTTGTTGCTAGTCCCAGTTGCAAACATCTTAAAATCTACCTTAATTTAAAGGCTAAATTAAGGTTGAAAGGCTTAAAGCTATGTCCCTGCCTTGAGATCAGACAAAACTGACAAACTTTTTCATGTATTATTTTCTTTGTCTACCGTATAAATATATGCCTACATTGCTGACAATCAGAAATAGTATAGAAGATGTAACAGAGGCTAATTACTCTGTTAGCTACAAACATCATCTAGATTAGTTGATGAAAATGGAATAAGTCCAATCACAATGAGGAAACAACTACCAGCTAAATTAGCTTGATTAAATGGAACAATTCCAATCAAAGTGGAGGTGCAAGGTTTGTAATTACTTCTGCTAGTGCACAGCTGATGATGGGTCAGAAATGAGTAAAACAAAATTCAAGCCAGATTTGCCTTGGAGCTAATGCAGACAACAAAATGGATCCAAATCTGCACAGGTCAAAGAATTAAATCAAATCAATGTTCTGTTTCATGTCTACAGTGGCAATGAAAAGTAAAAGCTTTCTTTCTCAAGAGCTCTACAAAAGCCTCAATAGACTTCCACCAAAATAAGCTAACAGCCTGATCCTATCCTTGGCGGAGCAGAGGTGCCAAAAATGGCAACAGCTGCATCCAGAGACCGCCAAAGTCACCACCAGGGCCTCTTTGGGGTAAGGGAGCATTTCCTCCCTTACCTGAGTAACAAAGGATCTTCTCAACACTGTGCCCGCGTTTGAGTGGGCGCAGACTTGAGGAGGCCTGTATGAGGCCAGAAAGCCCATTGGGAGGGCTAAGATACAGAGATGAAAGCCACTGCTGGTCCTACTCCCCATCCAGTTCCTCCCCCTCTTCACCTCCTCCCTCCTCGAAGGGCCTTACCCAGTGGTGTTATTCAGGGGGTTCTCCTAGGTTCTATAGAACCGGTTGTTAAACGGCCGGGCCCTGCCCACTTGCTTACCTCAGCTGGCTTTGGGGTTTTTTTTGCTCCGGCTATGATGTCATAGAACCGGTTGTTAATTTATTTGAATACCACCACTGGCCTTACCACTGGCCTGTGCTGGAGTGCAGGCCAGCTGTTCCTCACATGCTGGCCCCAGCACAAGTGCTCCCTACTCTGCAGGTGCCGTAAATGTGCTTTGTGGCACATTTACAACACATGGAACTGGCGGTATGGATCAGGTTCTAAAACGAATTCACTCTTCTTACATGTTCATTAAAGGAGTGGTAACATATTTACAGGGATGTGGTGGCACAGCGGGTTAATTCGCTGTTGCTGGGCTTTCCGACCGGAAGGTTGGGAGTTCAAGACTGCGTGACGGAGTGAGCTCCCGTCGCTTGTCCCAGCTCCTGCCAACCTAGTAGTTCGAAAGCACCTAAATGCAAGTAGATAAATAGGGACCAGTTTGGTGGGAAGGGAACGGCGTTCCATGCACTACGGCGTATAGTCATGCTGGCCACATGACCACGGAAGCTTGTCCTTGGACAAAACGCTGCCCCTACAGGCTTTGAAACGGAGATGAGCACCACACCCTACAGTCGGTCACGACTAGACCATTCGGTCGTGGGGAAACCTTTACCTTTTTAATATATTTACAGTGATAATACAGTCTTCTAATTTAAACATGAAGGCAGAATGGGAGAAATGTAGGCACCCTAGCATGGCGTCATTTTCAAGTCCTTGCTGGTGTTGCTTCTGCATTTTATTTTTAGATTGTGAGCTCTTTGGGGACAGGGAATAATTTGATGGGCAGAGCAATCCAATCCCTCCTTGGGCCGATACAAGCTACTTGCATTGGCCCAGGGCTGTCGCAAATATGCTGTAAAGCACATTTGCACCAGTGCTACTGGGGCAGGGCTGACACAAGCAGCTGTATCAACCTTGCTGTGCCAAAGATGGGTGTGGGTAAGTCGCCCCTGCACTGAATGAGTTTGGCCAGCGCAGGGGCTTTTCTGGGCGGGGGGGGGGGAGGTGGGAAGGGCAAAATGGGGCGGGAGGAGGGCGGCCCCACAGGCAGGGCAGACCAGGTTGGGGGAGGAGCCTGGATGCAGCCATTAGGTCCGGGCAGCCATTAGCCCCGATTTGGGGCATTGCAGTTTGCTTGGACTTGTGCCTGCTAAACAGCAGGTACAGATCTGAGCAACCCATAGAGGCGGCTGGCGCCTATCCCGAGGCAAGCGGAAAATCTCCCCTTGCCCCATGGAGGCTCTAGCGGCCTCCCAACCTGCACTGGATCCAGCGCAGGTTAGGATTGTACCCTTAATTTACTATGCAAACCACTTTGTGAACTACTCTTCTTGAAAAGCTGTGTATACAGATTCTTGGGTTGCAATTCTAACCTGGAGTTAGGCCGGCACAGTTAGGCCAGAAAAGTTTGGCCGGCACAAGGGCCACTGTAAAGCATGTTTGGATCACTCTCGGAGTCAGGAAGGATGGTGCCCGTCTGCGTGCTGGCCGCTCTGACTCAAAGAATGGTCCAAACATACTGTACGGGGTCCCTCGTGCGAGTCAAACTTTGCTGGCATAACTGTGCCAGCCTAACTCTAGGTTAGGACTGCACCCTTAATAATAATAAATGATGGCGATGCCACAAGTGGGAATAAAGAATATAATCAACAACAAGTGATACAATCAGAGTGATACAGCTGTCACAAGAAGTGATATAATCAGTCGGATACCGTTAGAGTCGTCCACCAATGATACAGTCCAAATCAGATACAGTCAAAATCTGTTACTTAATAGTACTGTATGTCCTTTTCCATTAATAACTTGGTATGTGGTGCAATCTA
>JAJKFI010000019.1:4126055-4145426 GCA_029204185.1 Lerista edwardsae
AAAGGGACGCATGTCTCCTTAGCCCAAGGAGATCTTCAGCAGCCTCTGGTCCTGCATTGTATGGGGTGGAGGCTGCACCACCCCCACTGCACCACTGCATGGGACTTTTGTTAGGATTGGGCTCCCTGTTAGGATAAGGTCCTTAATTACCTGGTGTGGCCTTCCAAAAACGTTGCTAAGGTTTGCAGTAATCCTTCACCAAGGCCTGCATTTGAGGGGGTGGGGAGATGATTTTTCCCTACCTAAAAGTACTTCAAAATTTAGCACTGCCGAAAGGAATAATTGCTCTTGGCTGTGGTGTTTATTAACAGTATGGTCTGATTATAGACATGAGAAATATTTCATTCAATGCTAGAGCTAAACAACTGCACAAACAAGAGCACAAATAAAAAAAGGCAAAGGATCTTCAATGCTACTGAATTGTTCCTGGATTGATTGATACAATTTTATCACTACCTTCACAACATGCAAATATACCAAGTTCCACCTCATTCTATAGAAGAAGAAGGCAATGCATTCACCATTTTTTTTTGACATCAAATACAATAATTCTGTTCCAGTGCATGTGCTCTTCAGCTGTACACCACATTAATCCCAAGTAAGCCTTTCTGATATAGTGTTGTATGTGATTCATTAATTCTTATACTGTGTGCCTTAAAATTGTGCATTCTTGATATATAAAAGATACGTTGCATCCTCATTCTTTACAATCTGCAGGAAACTTGTCACTCCCCTCCGCATTATTTTGAAGGAACATAAAATGCATGACAGCCCTTGTTGGTTTTAGCAATATTCAGTGCATCCTCTTTCCAAAGCTGTATCAGCCAATTTTGCAATCCACGAACCACAAAAACTAGATGGGAGTTTAGTTTTTATTTCAGTAGGGTGTGAATGGCCATTTTCAATCTTCAGTTTTCTTTCCCCAGGGTCTCATTATTTCTTTCCTAACAGTATTGTTTTGATGGGAAGGGGATTAATCATGTGCAGTTCTTACTCATACGTGGAGAATCCAAATATCCTTACAGAAGCGCATCTGTTTTGGAGAAATCCAAATTTTACAGAAAATTGGCACACTGTTAAACCATGGCTGCGTAACAGGGATCCCAATGCTGGAATCACAAAGCACATCATCCGGGTCTTCTTGGGAGAATTCTGGGAGAATTCTGATGCTATAGGTTGACCCAAGTTAACTTTCCCCACTAGTATAGTAGGATCCTTTACTATCTGTATAGAAGACCAAGTGAATTATAGTGTGATCAACATTTTTTATTGAACTGTATCCTGTCCAGTAGCATAGCTGGGGGGGACTCTACTATTGCAGGCACCGCAATATGCTGTGAAAGGGTGCCCTCCTTCTCGCTATCAGAGCCATCCTAGCCAGCAGTGGCAATGCACATGTGCTTACCAAACCAACAGGCATCTCCTGCAAGTTGCCATCACTGCCTGGAATGGTTCTGGAATGGCTCCAATGCCTGCAGTATTCACCATTTTGCCCCACTCTAGCTATGCTACTGATACTTTCAGTAGCGTAAAAAGGTAAAGGTTTCCCCGTGAATGGTCTGGTCATGACTGACTCTAGGGGGCAGTGCTCATCTCCGTTTCTAAGCCAAAGAGCCGGTGTTTGTCCGAGGACAGTTTCCATGGTCGTGTGGCTGGCATTACTGTACGCCAAAGCGCATGGAATGCTGTTACCTTCCCACTGAAGTGGTACCTATTTATTTACACGCATTTTTGTGTTTTTGAACTGCTAGGTTGGCAGGAGCTGGGACAAGCGACAGGAGCTCACTCCATCATGTGGTCTTGGATTGCCAACCTTCCAGGCAGCAAGCTCAGTGCCATGCAATTCAGTAGCATGCTATTTGGTAGCATCAGCTACTGATGCTTTTCTATCTTCTTACTCTCTTTGTGTTTCAGCTTGATCCCCACTGGCAGCTGTCTCACAGGGAAAGACACCATGCAGACCATAAGGGAAGTGCTACAGCCTGTCTGAGGTAACCACAGTTGCTTACCTATGCTTTCCAGTCAGGCCCCTGTGGCTTTGCAAAAGCCCATGGAAGACAGCGAACCCACCGCTGCAGCCAGAACTCACAGACACTAGTTACTTGGCTGCCTTTTGGATAACCTGCAATGGCACAACAGCCTGCTGGGGGGTGAAGATGGGCAGCCCCTCTCTGTGTTTCCCTTTCAGATGCTGCTGTATCACTGATACAGTCCAATAAAAATGTTTACTTGATCACGCTGTCTTGTTGTTACCAAATAGTTTGTCCCATCCTCGTTGTTTCTTACATCGTCTTTCCCTTGTGGTGAGGGAAGGGACCTCTCTACTCTCAGGGCACAATCTAACTGACTTTTCAGCACCAAGGTGGGGAATAAAACATAGTATGGGAATAAAACATTCCTTTACCTCGAGGGGGCTTCCATTACTGCCCCCCTACAACTGTAGGATGCAGCACACACCCCACTGGCAAATCTGTCAGTGCTGGAAAGTCAGAGTCTTGGATTTGGACCTCAGAGTCTGGAGCATCCTCACTCTGTGACTCTTGGAGCTCCAATGGGGACACTCTTCTATGTTCATGAGCCCCTTGTTCTCTGCACGCAGCCTGATGTGGTGTACAGCAGACAGTTACAGTGAGACGGGGGGGGGCAACATATGGACAGCCAAAGTTGCAGGTGCTAATGATGACGTAGAGGGCATGGGGATGTGGGGTGTGGCTTGCCGGGCAGGCCACTGCAGTAGGCACATGTGAGCCTATGATTGGTATTGGATTTGTGAAAGTGGGATAAGGGGACTTGAATCTTGGGTTCTGAGCCACTCTTTGCTTTTGCCCTTTTGCTGCTGATAGCTTACAGTAGAGGTGATGTGGAATCCTTGTGCCATGTGGGTAGGTGCTGTCCTTGGGACATATCTCATGATTGATGGTGTTGCCTATGTTAGTAATTCCTAGTGGCTGGCTGGGAGGCATCCCCCCCAGCAATGGCCACTTGTTGGACCTGCACCTTCCTCCACCCTTCTCTCAGTTCGCCCAGGTGTTGGGGCTGGGTGGATGAGATGATTGGTTCCAAAGATGCACTGATGTCCAAACTATGGTACACCAACCTCAGGATGCTGCTGCATGGATGAGACACCATATAGGTAGGGGTTTCTATGTGCACTATCTGTTTTACTGGGAAGGGCTGCACTGGCAAGGCATTGCCTTGGACTTGCTTGGTATATGGAGGTTAATGTGTTAGCATCAGTGCCCCATTAAGTGGCATCCAAATAGAATTGGGCTGTAATTGCCATTTAGGGCCACCTGCCCAAGACTGTTGAACATTCACTCTGGACATCCAACCATGAGCAGCATGGGACTCATTATGCTTTCTGTTATCCATGTGGGAGGTACTGAATTTCCACCAAGTGGGTTGTCTATTTTGAGTTGAACATTACTGTTTCAAGGCTTCAGGAGCTACGCTGGAGCCAATTCCAATGGGAAAATCACTTGCCACCACTATTTGCGGCCAGAATATTTATAGAATTTTAGCGGCATCACTAACAGAGAGATAGAAGACAGTGAATATTCAATAGGAGGATTACAAATGCAGGCTTCTTTGCCTGGACAGCATCCTAAATTGAAAGTGTTCTCAGGGTGGCAAGGTTAATGAGTGTTATTTACAGAAAGCAATTTGAGAACCTATTTAACTTCAGCATCATGTGGAGATGAGCCCTGACCTAGTAAGTTAATAAATAGGGGTTTCCACATACACAAGACAGAAGCCAAGCACATAATTAGCAGCCCTTTACATTTGAATGAGCTGGTACATTCTCCAAACATTTTAATCCACATACACAAAAATGAACATCAAAAATACAGCTTAGAGATTCTCACCAAGAATTGGGGGATGGTTCCTATATCTTTCTTTTGTGTTTTGGGTGTGCCTGCACAATCCAGATCCAAGGGATTTTATTCCACTAGATTAGAATTATCCTGAGAACAGTCTTGCAAATCCTACACATCAGTTGTCCACACTTTTTTCATAGAATCATAGAGTTGGAAGGGACCTACAAGGTCATCTAGTCCAACCCCCTGCCTGTAGCAGGAAATCCTCCTAGAGCATCTCCAGCAGATGTCTGTCAAGCCTTAAAGGTCTCCAGTGAGGAAAAATCTACCACATAGCTCGGCAATCTGTTCCACTGTCGAACTGCCCTTATCGTCAAAAAAATTATTCCTGATGACCAACCAGGAAGAATTTATTTTTCATGCTTGACTCATATTGCCAAGCCCAAAGTGTGATTCAAGTAATGATTGTCTTTAACTTGTTCTTCCACCACTTATATCCAGCCTCACTTACCTGAAATTTCTTGTATTTGTATTATGCATGTGTGGTATCACAGCAGCTGCTTGGATCATGCAGTGTGGAGGCAGATGGAGGAAACATAATGCCATTTCATGCCATACATCACAGACATAATGGGAAATGCCTATGTTTGAAAAGAAACTGAAGGCTTGCTGCAGCCATGTTTAATTGGTTATAGCGCATAGCAGCAGTCCTCTTGCTATCATATTGCTTTGCCTCACTGCCTTTTGCACTGCACATCGGTCATGTGAGAGAGAGAGAGCCTACAGGACAAAACACATAGCCTAATGCAAAACACAAAGGTTGGGTGGGGAAGTAGGCAGAATGTCAGCTGGAAGCAGACAGCAAAGCAAAGGGGAGCTGGTGAGATGGCTATAGGCCAGGAGACAAGGGGAAGGGCACTGGGACCATTGACTGGCCTCTGACTAACAGTTCCGCACATGCTCTAAAGAAAATTCCAACATTCCTGACTGGATTTGTTAGCTACTTCCAATGATGACAAAATAAATCTCATCTGGATTTCATTAAAATAATATATGCCAGTGGTTCCCAAACTGGTAGGTTGGGACCCACCAGTGGGTTGCAAGCCAATTTCAGGTGGGTCGCGAAGCACTACCACCACCATCATTACAACAACAAGCACAGCCTTCCGTAAGAACACAGCAGCTCAGATCCACAATCCTGAAAATTTGGAATACAATGGGGGGGGGGAAATCAAGGCTCATCATCTCAAGATTTGATATTCAGCTCCAGAACCACTTTCCTCGAGCTCCGTCGGTGACTTGGAACTCTCAGCTCAGCCATTCCTGTGCAGTACTATTACAGTATGTTAATACTGGCCTACCTCCCAGGAAGGTCCTGATTATTGCTAAGGCAACCCGTAAAACGAATCCCTGAACGTGCTGTGTCAATGCCACATTTTATTATTCTCTGTAGCTCAACTATTGCCATAGAACATCTGCAAATTTCTGTCTCAGCACTGAATGCAGGAAAGAGAGCCAGGACAGGATGCATCTATTTACCTCCCAGCATTTTCTATTGTATTCCTTTTTTCTGACTCTAGCTGCCTCTGGACAAAGACCCCAAGATTCTTCCTCCTTTCCACAGCACAATACAATTGTCTCAGCCTCAGGCAGCTTCTTTCTTCACTTCCCATATCCTGCAGCTGATTTCCCAAACAGGATACGCCAAAGCTGTCACCCCAGCCACCTCTGCAGGAGCATTACAAAGCTTCAGTGTTCGGCCTACAAGAAACTACAGCTTGCAGCTGCTTTCACCTTAAAGGAAAATAAATGCCACTAAAGAGAGACTTTGCATCTCATTACTGAACAGCCTACTAAATGTCTTTATAGTTAAGGAAAGGAAAAAGCTTTTCACGGAGTGGGCAGAATTCCATTTTACACCCAGGTTCATGTCTTAAAAAAAAAAAGAGAGAGAGTGCTTTTGCTACAAAAGAAATTATTACGCCTCCCTTTTTCACCAGGAGAACCAAAGTCTCTTCATCCAGACTGGAGCTTGTACACAGCCTTTTCAGCAAAGGATGCTTTTTGTGATTCCAAATGAAGACGGATACTGTGCTACCCCACATGACCATCACCCACCCAAGATGCTGCTGTGAGGCT
Organism: Lerista edwardsae; assembly: GCA_029204185.1. Lineage (NCBI taxonomy): Eukaryota > Metazoa > Chordata > Lepidosauria > Squamata > Scincidae > Lerista > Lerista edwardsae. The sequence continues at coordinate 4,132,013 of JAJKFI010000019.1, forward strand.
GGAGTTAGGCACTGATTAGATTGCATCACAAACGGAGGCGCACACTTCAGAAAGAAACATAATTAACTGGGGCAGCGGGTCAGGGAGACAAGCCGGAAAGGAGCTGAGGAGCCAAGCGTATGTACAGGCTTTGGAAATAAAACCATTCAAATCTTGTTAACTTTAATGGAAACAAAATGTCAGGTTATCATCAGCGTGTCAGGCTAGCCTTGCTGCTGACAAAAGGATCAGATCTGGTTTGCTTTCTTTAGTGGCAAAACACGCCATTCACTGCACAAGTTGCGGGACTCGTGCTAAATTCTGTGATCAGTTTAAAGATGATACATTCTAAAATGCTGGCATTACATTAGCCACAAATGTTTTCCATTTCTTCCTGTCTCTGCTTAGAATAGCAGAACTTGTTCCAAGACAACAAAGGGAAACAACTACACAAAAGCATCCTTGTCAGTGAGGCACAGTAAATATGAGTTGTATTCCCTGGCATTCTAACTGGCATCATATTTCAATATGAAATTAAGCATGTATAGGATCACGCATATGATATTCGTTGAAATGATCTGATACGTTTTTCCATATTCCCAATATCATAAAATCTTGAGATCAACATCTCATTATTATTATTATTTTATTATTATTTATTAAATTTTTACCCCGCCTTTTAGCCCGGAGGCACACAAGGCGGCATTACAATATAAAAATTAAAAAAGCAATTTAAAAAAAAATAAAACCATACACTAACACAGAATTAAAACAAAACAATACAGTTATAAACAACAAGCCCAGAGGATCATAAACTATAAAAAATGTAACAAACCAGCCAGCCAGCCAGCCTGTCAACAATTAAAAGCTTTTTGGAATAAAAAGGTCTTCAACCCCCGCCGAAATGTAAACAAAGAGGGAGCAGTTCTCAGTTCTAGGGGAAGGGTGTTCCAGAGTTGGGGGGGCCACCACCGAGAAGGCCCTCTTCCTGGCCGCCGCCCCTCTCACTTCTCCTGGTGGCGGCACAGTCAAAAGGGTCCCCCCAGATGATCTAAGAGTATGGGTTGGATTGTATGGAAGGAGGCGGTCCCTCAAATATCCTGGACCCGAGCCATTAAGGGCTTTAAAAGTCAAAACTAGCACCTTGAATTGGGCCCGGAACAGAACCGGCAGCCAGTGTAGTCGCCGAAGCAACGGCTCGACAGAGTCAAACCGACGTGCCCCAGCAACCACCCGAGCCGCCGCATTCTGTACTAGTTGTAATTTCCGGACCGTCTTCAAAGGCAGCCCCACGTAGAGCGCATTGCAATAATCTAATCTAGATGTCACTAGGGCATGGGTCACTGTGGCCAGGTCCGCACAGCTCAGGTACGGCCGCAGCTGGCGAATCAGCCGAAGCTGAGCAAAGGCTCCCCTGGCCACCGCCGCCACCTGGGATTCCAGGAGCAGCTGTGGATCCAGGAGAACCCCCAAGCTGCGAACCTGCTCCTTCAGAGGAAGTGCAACCCCATTCAGAGCAGGACGATAGTCCAATACCCGAGCTGTGGATTTCCGAACCAAAAGCACCTCTGTCTTATCCGGATTTAATTTCAGCTTGTTCGCCCACATCCAGCCCCCAACCGCCTCCAGACAGCGATCCAGGACCTCAACCGCCTCCTCAGAATCAGGGGGAAAGGAGAGATAAAGTTGGGTGTCATCAGCATATTGATGGCACCCCACTCCAAACCCCCGGATGACCTCTCCCAGCAGTTTCATGTAGATGTTAAACAGCATGGGGGATAAGATGGAACCTTGTGGCACCCCGAACCTAAGCGGTCGGGGTGCCGAGCAAGCGTCGCCCAGCACCACCTTCTGGGATCTGTCAGTCAGGAAGGAGCGGAACCACTTCAAAACAGTGCCTCCAAGCCCCAACCCGGCCAGCCGACCCAGAAGGACACCATGGTTGATGGTGTCGAAAGCCACCGAGAGGTCCAGCAGGACTAACAGGGTCGCACTTACCCTATCCATCCCCCGGCGCAGGTCATCCACCAAGGCGACCAAGGCAGTCTCCATCCCGAACCCCGGCCTGAAGCCAGATTGGAATGGGTCCAGATAATCCGTTTCCTCCAGTACCCTCTGCAGCTGGGACGCCACCACCCGCTCAATCACCTTGCACAGAAATGGGATATTTGAGACTGGCCGAAAGTTGTTTAAATTAGCGGGATCCAGGGAGGGCTTCTTCAGGAGGGGGCGAACCACCGCCTGCTTCAAAGCAGGCGGGAGCACCCCCTCCCTTAGAGATGGATTCACCACCCTCCCCGTCCACTCGGCCAGCCCTTCCCGGGCAGCTCTAATTAGCCATGCTGGGCAAGGGTCGAGCGGGCAAGCAGCAGGTCTCACACTCCAGAGAATCCTGTCCACATCCTCAGGCTCTACAAGCTGAAAAGAATTCCAAATTGTAGGATAGACAGGTTCCCCGGGGACATCACTAGATATGCCCACAGCGGCGTCCAAGTCATGCCGAATCTGATCGACCTTCTCTGCAAAATGTTTTGCGAACTCGTCACAGCGAGCCTCCGTGTGCTCCTCCCCACCAGTAGGGGGGGGCGAGATGTAAAAGACTACGGACCACATGGAAGAGCACAGCCGGACGGTTCTCTGCAGATGCATAATGATCAGAACTTCAGTACCTGCAATCCAATTGTCATTTTTCAAAATGCTGGACCACAGATCTAGCTTTTTCCTGAACATAGTGTCATCTCATTTCTTTGAAGGCCTGAAAGGGTTTCCAGAACTTTATATAAACAACATATTACTTTGTTGTATACACTTACTATAGGCAGACTAGCTATGACCCAATGGAAAAATGGCTCGAGGAGGGCTGCTGATTTTCAGCAAGAGTGAGCACGTCTATGCACCAAACTAGTTGTGAGTTAGGCAGCTCAATTCTATGCTTAATGGGTGCCAGAGGTGCAGTGATAGCCAAACAGCTACCGCAGCATTCTACCAGCATTGGGGAGGCACCAGAGGCATTTTGGGAGAAGGGGACATTTGTTCCCTTCCCCCCCTTGGTAAAGGCACAGGGCTGCTGGTGGGTCTATTCACCTCTGTGGCTATTTAGCTGGCTATTTAGCTGGTATAGATGTGAGGGTGTCCATGGTGAACCATGTGGCCCAACACAGAGAATAGGGTCCAGCAGTGGAGGCCATTACTGGTAACACCCCCCACTCTGCCCCTCTCCGTTCCAGTTATGTCCTCCCACCCCATCCAGAAAACGCACAGTGCTGGCAGCATTTGTACTTGCTGGCCACAGGTGTCGCATGTGTAAGGGAAATGGCAACAGGATGCAGGTATCTGTTGTCTTGTGTGCTCTCTGAGGCATCTGGGGGGGCCATAGTGAGATCCAGCAAGCTGGACTAGATAGGCCTTTGAGCTGTTCCAGCAAGGCACTTATGTTGCTAGGCCTTTTCAAATTAGTCAGTTTCTGAAAAACACACTTAGGGCCCAATCCTATTCAATTTTCCACTGCCAATGCAGTTGCAATGCAACCCCAAAGTAAAGGAACAAATGTACCCTCATCTGGAGGAGGCCTCCGTGACTTCCCCTCAGCTGCAGGATGCAGTGAATGTCCTGTTGGGATGGCTGCATCAGTGCTGTAAAACTGAACAGGATATGGCCCTTACTGCCCAATCCTAAACTGCCCGACACCTAGAGGAGCAGCGGCACTGTCCAAGAAATGGCTATATGCCTTTAAGATCTTGAGGGCAATGTAAGTCCTGCTTAGGAAAAATAGCTCACAAATAACAGACTAACCAAGGTCATCTGGCTGGGTGATGTACCACAGCTGTGTGTTCCAATGAGGAGGGGAACTCACCATGCACTACTTGCTGGCTGTCAGTAACCTGCCAGAGAGTTTGATTGGACTGATTTCTGATTGGTTGCTGAATGGCAGCAAGATATAAAGAGGTTACCATGTTGTGGGTAAGGGAGATGCCAACTGCCTTTGCTATCAAACTGGACGCATGCTGAGGAAGAACTGTCCAGAGCATGTCAGCTATTATGTTAGGTGAGAGTTACAGCCTAGGAGTTAGCATTATTTTAAATGCCATTGAGTCTTGGTCTTTTTGATGTTTTCTTTGCTAACTACCACAGTACCTGTCTTTAATCTGTTAAAAGTTCCAAAATAAGACTTATCCTTACAAACTTGCTTTATTGAGTACAAAAAGAATTTGTGGGCGTGAACTAAATTCAGACTTGGCTGCTTGGCATTTTGCTACCATTTTTTTGCTACCATTTTTTTGCTACCCAAATGCCCTGTTTAAGCTCCTATTTGACCCTAATATAAGGCTTTTGACCAGAGTCAAGCCCCAGGTTGGGCCATCAGTTTGCTTGGCATCAATTTGTACTCTCATTACTGAAGTGCCCTGTTTAGGCCAGCTACTTATTCTGGGCTTTTGCCAGAGCAAAGCCCTGTTAAGAGCTGAGCTTGGTGTTTCCTTGCTAGTTATGCCTTGTTTAAGTAAATTTACTGTACCTGGGCTTTTACCAGACTGGGGCCCCAGTTAAGGTCAGAAGTTGGACTAGGCACTAGCTATTTTTGTCTCTAAAAGAGAAGGCTGTTCTTGTGCTTGTAATCAAAAGTGCCCTAAATCCAGCGACGGGATCTACAAACGACCTGGGGGAACGCTGGGCGGGTCGTAGGCGGGACATCTGGGTGATTGGCAGCCCGTCCACGGAGATCCGTAGCTGCCCTGGCCTCGGGGGGGTGGGCTCCTGCTCGCTGCGGAGGATGGATGAGGGTCATGCCAGGTGCCTGGGCGAGCACCGGTGGGGCGCGCTAACCGGGGGGCAGCCCCCCCCAGGCCTGGACAGCTGCAGAACGCTGCGGACGGGCAGCCAATCACGCGGAAGCCCTGCAGAAGTCCCGCCCAGCGTTCCCCCAAGTCGTGTGTAGATCCCATCACTGCCTAAATCCCCTTAGTGGCTAGTTGGAAAGGGAGAGTAATTCAGTTTATTGTCCTAGCTAGCTGCTAAGGAGGTCTTCTCCCTCCCTCCCCCCCCATCATTTTTCACATGCGACAAAATAGCTATCACTGCATCCTATGGGTACAAAGGCAGCCACAATAGTCTCCTCGGGGAAGGGAGCATTTGTCCCCTTACCCTGAGTAAAGCCCTGGCCTTTGCAGTGGGTCTGCCTGAGTCTCTGCTGGCTATTTGGCTGGTGCAGACTTGTGAAGCCCCATTTCATGCTGCCTGGCTTGAAGCAAGGCATAGGATCTGGCAGTGGAGAATGCCATCATTCCCACCCCCACCTGGGCCTGATCTTCCCCCCACCCTGAATGCACTTACCGCTGGCTGGCCTCCCGTCCAGTGCTGAGGCCCAGTGCTGACTGGTGCTGGCCCAGCGCTGGTGTTCTCCCACAATGCCGCAAACATACTTTTCAGCATGTTTGCAACATGCATGTATCACTGGCATTAGGGCCTTATCAGGATTGGGCCCTTATTGCCTTGATCAGTCTTTGAATCTGCCTAGGCAATGAATTCTCCTGTGTGTAACACATCTTGCACAAATGAGCCAAGATTCATGAAAGGGGTGGCAGAAAACATTGGGAATGTGGCATAGGGAATCTTGCAACATAATCTACCATTAATTTTTGAGCAAGGTGATGTTCATGCACAACAGATGCAACACATGTGCGTGCGCACACACAGAGACATGCACACATAACATAAATGTTGAAAAGTGCTGACTCATGACATTTATTGTAAAAGCAAAAATCCTTTCCCAACGTGGCTGCTCAGAAATAGAACTCCGAACATGCCATTACCCTGATTGGATTACTTCAAACGATGAAGTATTTGTTCCTAGAATGAAGTTTTGGTGTCCTAGTGGAAGGTGACTATTCCTGGCATATGTCCATTGCTGAGTGATTGTTTGCTTCTAATATGTATCCAATATGTATATTATTTGCATAATGAGATTAGATTTATATAATAATGGTCAATAGAAGCCAAATGAAAAATTCTAGCTCTCTTATCAGGTTCTAGTCACCTTTGACTGTATTAGATTTCTTGATGGGGCAAATCATTCTGAAGTTGCTGAGATGGAAGCCTTATTGATCTGCCAGGAAAGTCAAACAATGCCAGATGCCAACATTGTACTGAATGCAGAACAACATTAACATATTTATGAAAAAGGAAAAGATAATTTTGTGAAAAGCAAATAACAGGTGCACAAATGTGTAAAGATCATGGATATTAGAAGGACGGAAAACCTTTGTCAGTACAGATGTGATCGTTCATATGCCCGATGGTAGCAATGCTTCATATCAATTCAACAAGAGATGACAAGTAGACATGTGGCCATTCAATGAGCGACAACAGGTGAGAAAGATTGCAAGGTAGCAAGACTGTGGCTCACTTTATGCCTTCCTACATCCCAGTAATGTTCTTTTTTGGGAGAAATCCATTGGCGTGGGATGGGGAGGATGAGCACACATAGATGGAAAATAAAGGTCTCATTGACTTTTGAGCTGAGCTACAGGGCTTGTACCACTCCCAAAATAAAACAAGCAAACCACAGTAGCTTGGGTCCAAAGAATTGTTAACAGAAAGACTGATGGCACAAACTCATGCATGTCTGTTCAGAAGTAAGCCCTTCTGAATTCAGTGCGGTTTACTTTCAGGTAAGTGTGTATAGGATTGCAGCCTTAGAGGCATGTGTGAACTCTTGGGAAAACACTAGTGGAAGACTCTTCACAGTGTATTGAGTGGTTGCTTTACAGACCAGGAAATATGGGAAATGAAGATTCAGGCTATACAGCATAGAAACTCGTCATGTATAACAATACATGTTGGCCAGCATTTTCTGCAAGTTCAACATCTGTGGATTTGAAAATCTACAGATACTGAACCCGGGCCCACCGGGACCCTCCAAACCTGAGTTCTGGTCAGGTCCAGAGGGTTTCTGAGACCTGCAAAGGCCGTGGGTGACCACCCACAGCCTCTGCAGGGCTCAGAATGGGTGCTGGAGCCAAAAAAAAAGTCACTTCCAGTTTTTAGCAAAAAGGTGGGCCCCAAATTCCATGGGTATTGTGAAAACCACCTCTACACAGTCTTGCACTAGAGTCTGAACAAATGAAAGAGGAATGCCTGGATGTTGGTTTACTTCCATATGTAGCACAAGGGGTGGGGGTGAAGAGGCCAGTGCCCTCCCCTAGAACATTCACCCACATTTCTTGAGCCCAAGTGGCCAATTACACAAATTGTTTGTTTTCATTATAATTCATCCATTTATCTCCAGCACTGTTCTCCATTATCTTACTTCTGTCTATGGGGAGAGAACTCTTAAAATCAGTGGAACAATAGGAAAAAATAAATTCAGGATGTGAGTATGCATGTAAAATAATGCCTTTTCACTTTGGTGAGGGATCCAAAAGCCATGCAAGTGAGACAGAAGATCCATATTACAAGGCTTATGCAAGAGAAGGGCTTTTACCCTACCACTCAGTGTACAGGGCTAGATAGGTTGCCCAACAGCACTCTATGAAAAAGCAAGGATGTTCCCGTCATTAAGGACACAATCCAACATCCACCCTAGGGCTGACCCAATCCACTTTCGCCAGCCCTGTGCACACAACACTGGCGTGAGGGCTCTGTCCAGGACTCCTTCCCCAGTGCTGCATCTGCAGGGCCAATGCTGGCAGTAGTGTTGGCCCCATGGTGCTGGTAGAAGCTGGCGCCATGCTGCTTTTGCGCCAGTAGAGTTTGGCTGGCACAGCAGCAATTCTGGGAGGCGCAAGGGAGGGCAGGAGGGAGTTTCTCAGCAGGGGTGGACAGGATGCGGCTTAGCTCCTGTCCCCAGGCCGCGCAGTCCCAATTCAGGCTGCGTGGCATCCTAGGCTCTGCGCCTGCTAAATAGTAAGCACAGAACCAAGGAGCCCATTGGGGTGGTTGGCACCTACCCCAGGATAAGGGCACAAACATGCCCTTGCCCCAGGGAGGCTCCTGTCTGCTCCCAACTTGCTGTGGATACGGCACAGGATAGCTGGCCTGCTCGTTCCAGCACAACATTAAGTAAAGCATTCCTTTCTTCAAAGCTATGGGGATGGTCTCACCTGAGCTCCAGAACCAGTTTTTAGATGATTAGGAAATGGGGAAGACCTATGAAAATGTCACTTTTCTATGCCCAAAGCGTAAGAACAATTTCCATGTGCAATATACACGTGGCTTTTTTTCCCCCCATAAAGCATTAATAAGCTCTTGTAACTCAATTAGAGCACAGCTTGTTAAATGTTAATGAAATGGTAATCAATTTGTCTTCACTCCTTGCCTCTCAGGGCACCCTGGGCTTGCTGAATCACAGCCCAGCACTGCACATCCCAGTGTGTTCTATTACTTAAGCAAATTAATTTAGATTCCTTTAGGGAATCCATGGGACAATAGAGTCAAATGGACTATATATAGGCCCGTGAGAAAATTTGAGAATTTTTAGTAGCATTTCTTAATAGCTTCTTAGCTGTATCACAGAGTGATGGTGTTTATAGTCTCCGACTAACCCAGGACATTCTAAGAAATGGCTTATTTGCAAACCTAACATTGGACCCCCACCCATTTTTATTTTTTATTTCCTTGAATTAGCCCTGGAAAGGAAGCAAGGAGCAGGTAGTAGTGACATGTGTGGGAGACCCGGTTGCGCACATGGAGGATGTATCTGGAACACATGAGAGCCTGGAGACCAGATTCCTGGCTTAGGAGTGTGGTGGTGGTGGTGGTGAAACAGAATAAGCTGGCTACTTTACAGCAAGGGCTTAGGATGTTCCCAAAGCACCTGACTGAGCACATCACCTTGACAGCAGCCTTATCAGGTGTGCAGCCAGATCTCAGCAGGCGGAGCTCCTGGGGCATCTCCAAGCTGAAAGCTGTCCTCAGTGGGGAAACTCCCCAGCGTTACAACTGGGCACAACACTTTGGGAGAGGCACAGTGTGATCGTATGGAGAGATTTCTCCCATGTTAGAGTCACCTTATTCTGAGCATGAAGGATCTGGCTAGAGATCAGGAAACTGTTTGCAAGAGAGAGATTGATCAAGACCGGACAAAATGGCTGTCCAGCTTTATTGCTTTTGTTAGCATAATGCGGCAGAAGTAGCCTGCTTAAGTACTGATAGGGCTCAATCCTCAGCATGGGCAGTAAGCATGCTGCTGTAATGGCTGGTGCCAGCCCCCCAAATCATTTGGGTATCTCCTGGCCTCTGGGAGTCCTGGTGGAGCTTTTCCCAGGGAAACAACCAGGAGAATTTGGACACAGACAGACAAAGAGCCCCAGCCGCTGCAAATCTTCTTGTGGAAATACAGCTAATTATAAGCAGCTGGGTGTAGTTCAGCAAGCAAGTGTCTGTATGGGATTGGCCAGCTAATTAACTCCTGGCCATTCAGCTGGCATTTTGGCCAATAAAAGCCTTGCTCTGGGGCCATTGCTTGGCCCCCGGACCTTGTGAACACTAGCAGTCTGTGTTGTCCGGAGGGTCGCCTGAACACTCCCCCAGATTCTGCTGGCAGCTGTGTTGCCTGGGGCAGGATGCCTAATTGTAGGTACGGGTGCCTGGAGACACCTCTGGGGTCCAGAGGTGCTCTGGGGTTGTGGTTGTTTTGTAATAAAGTCTTGTCATACCGCTTCGTGTTGAAAAGCGGTATATAAGTACCTGTTGATTGATTGATTGATTGATGTGTAAATTAGCCTTGAACATCATTTATTCCTTCCTCTGACCAAAAGAGCCTGCAGTCCTTGGCAGGAGCTGTGGTTGGGGCAAACACCATGCAGCGTGGGTGGTAAGCTCTTGCTGCCTCTGCTGCAGCACCGTGGGCCCCTCACCGCCCAGAGGCAGTGATTTCATTCAGGGGGAATGGTCTAGAACGGGCATTCCGGATCCTAGCAGGCTCCGTGGCTGGTTCTGGGTTCCTGACAAGTGCCAATCAAAAGTGAGTTCCTGTTCCTAAATCATTTGAATGACACCACTGCCCAGAGGCAATGAAGCAATGCCAGTGAGAAGTAAGGTTACCACCCACTGGTGTTGCAGACATTCTGGGCGGGGCATGAGGGAATTGGGGGTGGGGCAGAGTGGAGATGCTACCAGCACAGAGGCAAGTAGACCACAGGGAAAAGGGATGAAACTTGCCAGGGGAAAAGGGGCAAACATCCCCTTCTCCTGCAGAGCCTCCCACGGCTGCCTGGCTGCTGCAGAATGCAGCATTAGTTGCCTGGCAACTGCTGCTCAGTCAGGCAGCCAGGCAGCTTAGGGTTGGGCTGCCCATTGTTATATACTGGGCCTGCATGGATTATGCCCAGATCACCAGCCCAGTGGTGCAAGACAAATGCCAGAGTATAATGGCTAAGAGCCATGTCAGCAGGTTCTAAATGGGAGGAGAAACTCAGAACGCAATCCTAACCTTCTGTTAGGCCAGCACAGTTAGCAAAGTTTGGCCAACACAAGGGCCACCATAAAGCATGTTTGGATCACTTTTGGAGTCAGGGAGGATAGCGCACATTTGTGCGCTGGCTGCTCTGGCTCAGAGAGTGGTCCAAACATACTTTATGGTGGCCCTTGTGCTGGCCAAACTTGCGGGCCTAATTCAAGGTTAGGATTGCACCCCCAGGAACCTACATCAGCTAGATAGGGCTCAGCCAGTGAAATTAGTTGATGGTAGTTTTGGCCAGGTGTGTGTGTGGGGGGGGGGGACACAAATGAGGGAGAATTGCTTGGAGATGGCAGGCAGAATTTCGTTCTCCTCTGCTCAAGAAGGTGCCTGGGGAATATAATCTGTCCTCCACCTTCTCTTCCCCAAGGGAACATTATTTAGCGATGGTAGCCCACCCCAGTTCAGCCCAGTCCCACTACATATCATTGTATGGCTTTGTAGCAGTTGTGACTGCTGTAGTGCAGGCACCCTGATGGTGCTATTGTGACACTGACATGCCTTGTGCTTGTGTGACATGCTTTGCCAGGCCACAGCAAGTGCCTCTTCAGTCATTCACTTCACCATTTGTCATTGCTTTAACCTAATCCAGAACCAGTAGAACTGACAATCCTCCAGACCGAGAGGACAACCCTATGTACACTTACCAGGGAGTAAGCTCCATTGAACAAAAATGAGACATAACTCTGAGTCAACAAACTGAATTGCACAGTCTGGTCCACTGTGATAACTTCTGTCTTGATTAAGCTTCAAGCTGAGATTCTCCTTACGGCATTTTCCCAGTTTGTAGAGAGCTCTCCCTTCTCTTGCCCACTGTAACAGAATACCTGACACATTAACTATTACATGAATGAGCTTTGGGACCTGATTACCTGATAAATACCCATCTACCCTTGATTAATTCAAGAACGTTCCACTTCCATCATTGTGCTTCCATTGTTTGTTCCTAAACTATAATGGGTTATTGACGTGGAGGTTTTCAGCCACTCAGCTAATTCATATTCCTTTGCAAGCAGTCTGCTCTGTGCAAATATCAGGCACTGTATGTTTTCATGATTAAAAATGTCAATTTTTATCTCTAGCTCCAAATGGAATTTTAATAAGAGAAAGGTTAATAAATCTACTCTTCAAATAACTTATCATCACCTATATTTGCTATGAGAATGAGATATATTTGTCCGAGATTAGCTTTCATTTAGGTTACTATTTATTTGCCATTAGCAAAACATTGTCAATATAATTTCAATAAGCCATCTGCTCTCTAAAAACTTACTCCTTTGAGTTCATAAACCAGTTTCTGCTGATCTTTTTCTTAATACAAAAAAGAGAAATTTCAATGGGTGGGAAATCCTAGGAAGAAAATCTGGAAATTGTCCATCTCCTGTATTTTTGAACGTGATTCCGAGAGACTCAGCTGTAGCTTGGGGATGAGTCCCACTGAGTGACTGTCAGGTAGGACTGTCAATCAGAGACATCCAAAAACTTTTTTTAATCCTAGCATTTCCATTAGGGATGCAGAAGCATCCCAGTGTGTGGTGTGAAATGGTGTCAAACTTTTGTGTGCATTCCAAGTGCAAGCTCACAAAAACTTGAGCTTTTGCATGAACTTGAGTGAAATGCTTGGAAAGTCTGAACATGTTTGCAAAAATTTGGACCATTTATGAATGATCACATTGTTAATCACAGGCCCCAATCTATGGACAAATGCATGCACAGAAAATTCAAATGTATGTTGGTATGGGCAGTACTTACGCAAGTGATTACCTATACAAAAGGGACTTGGATTCAGGGTGCAATCCTAACCAACTTTCCAGCACTAGGGTAAGGGCAGTGGTGTCATCTAAATGATTTAAGAACAGGTACTCACTTTTGATTGGCACGTGTCGGGACCCGCCCACCGGAAGTGACGTCATAAGCCAGAAGTGATGTCGTGGCAGGAAGTGACATGAAAAAAGCCCTTTTTGAGGCCTCAGATGATTTTAAACTGACCCAACAGTTGCAACAGTATTCCACAGCACCCCCAGAACATGGTAAGGAGGCCTGGCATCATGTTAAAACCCCAGAGCAACTCATTTTTCAGTGGCAAGGCAAGGAAAGGCTCTACTCGCTGCCTGCCTGCCTGGCTCTGAGAACATGCAGGCAACTCAAACATGCAGGAAATTCAAACGTTGCAGAGGGCAGAGTTGACGAGTGGGTGGGCGAATGGGCGGGGCCAGCTGTAATCCTAGAAACCGGTACTCGCGTACCCCCGCGTACCCCCTGCATGACATCACTGGGTAACGGCAATGCAGCTTCAAGGTAAGGGAACAAACATTCCCTTACCTTGAGGAGACCTCCGTGACTGTGACTTCCCTGCAGAACACAGAACATGCCCCATTGGCACAGCTTTGTAAGTGCTGGAAAGTTGGTTAGGATCGGGCCTTCAGTCTCTCCTAAACAGGTTATCTGTATTGTCAAAAGCAAAAGATGTTGAACATTCTGCTCAACACTACAAATCTAACCCCAGCCGAGCAGCAAGAATTGTCCCCACTGGATGTGAGACCTAATGGGAACCATGCTAACAACACCAATGTGAAGACTGTTCTTGAACCAGAAAAGGAGCCATGCACAGAAGACAAGAGTGGTAACTATTTTTTTTTTTGAAGATGATTTTATTAATTTTTTAACTATAAAGATATAGGTAAGGATAGTTAATTACATGGGATAGGAAGACAAAGCGTTAAACAATAGGAAAAATTGGTAACTATTGATTGTATTTATTAGTGCCCAAAGCACATTACATATGTTAGGTCAGTAATCCTTACAACAGCCATGCAAGGTCAATATTATCGTCTTCATACATGCTGCAGATGGGGCAGTGCCACTGAGGTTGCAAGACTGTAGTTTGTCTAAGGTCACCCAGTAAGACTGTAACTAAGCTGGGAATGACTCAGTGACATCCAAGATGGCTGCCAGATAGGATTCAATTGCTGAAGCTCTCCC
>JAJKFI010000019.1:4155426-4221414 GCA_029204185.1 Lerista edwardsae
CTAAAGGTCACTCTACGTGTCCACCCTAACGCCGCCACTTTCCTTCACAAGTATATTAAGAGATGAAGAGGCAAAGATTACTTTCCTGAAATGTGGCATATCTTTGAGAAAAAAAATGTGATTCCACAGGCCATAGTCAACAATTTTCTGCGTAAGAAACATTTAGCGGAATCAAGTGTGTACAGAGTTCTTCTATAAGGAGCTCCCAGAGAAAACAAAGTCCCTACTCAGTCTGATCTGAGAAATTAGCATAGCCAGGAAATCAACAGTTTCCTGAGTAATTTGCATACAGCTGCTAACAATCATCCCATAAAATGGTGTTGCAATGAGATATAACCTTGCCAGAAAATGTTATCACCAGAACATTATGACTAATTTTAAACAAGCATGGTGTTTAAAGGGGACGTAGAATAGGGGGGAAAAATGCCACCCCTTAAAACATATGCTGACATCCCTCAATTTGTCTTTCACTCTGTACAGTCTTAAATTGACTTTGTCATTGAGGGCAAGCATATATTCCCAGAAGCTCATACATGGACTTCAAACAGAGCCTTTGGTGTCATAAGCCTTTGGAAGTCAGTGTCTGTGAAGACGCTAACACAGTCCTATCTGGGGAATGGGTTGAGCAGTGCTTCCTAGCAGGGCTAGTCTCAAGAGCAGCAGCGCCATATGTGGGGCATTCCTGTAGCCCTCCCTTCACGGCCCCCCCACTTGCCATACAGCCATAGCGAGAAGAGTGCTTGTGGTGCCACATGTGAAGGGCAGCACCCAGAAATAGTGGCGACATGATGATATCACCAGCAACTGCTTCCAGGAGGCCCATTTCAGGCCATTTGGAGGCAGGGCCAGGTGGGGCTACCCAATAAACAGCCACTCACCCCACTGGCTTACAGCCCATGGAGATCCTTCCTGCAGTGCACCAGCGTTGGGGGGGGGGCTCAAAAGCATGGGACCTAATGTGATGACATGGGCCACATTGGCCCTAGTCCTTAAATGTTTTTAAATGGTAGTTTCCTTGTCCTTCTGAGCTATTGGTCGTAGATCCCCATTAGGACTACCATCCCATTGCCATGGCTGTGGGGCTTTCCCTGGCGCAAGGGGACAAATATCCCCTTACTTCAAGGAGATTTCCAGATTGCAAAATTTTCCCATGGGATACAGCACATCGACATGGGGAAAATTCAATAGAATTGGGCTGTAATTCTCCTCCCAAGTTATGGTCTGATGGTACATGATGCTGTAACCATACTAAGTGCACAATTCTAACCTGGAGTTAGGCCAGCAAAGTTTGGCCAGCCCAAGAGCCACTGTAAAGTGTGTTTGGACCACTCTTGCAGTCATGAAAGATGGCGCACGTCTGTATATTGGCCTCTCTGATTCTGAGAGTGCTCCAGACACACTTTATGGTGTCCCTTGTGTTGGCTAAACTTTACTAGCCTAACTGTGCTGGCCTACCACCCGTTTAGGTTTCCGCTCTGAAAGTAAGGTAGTCTGACAGTACAGTCCTATGCATGTACACTCAGAGGTATGCCCAGGAAAGTGTATTTAGGATTGCAGCCTGAGTCTGATCAGATAGCACTTGAAGAACCCCATATGCATAATGGTTGAATTCCATGGATGAAAGCCCAAATATTAGCAGAGCTTTTTGGATACATTATTTTTGATTGTATGGAATTGTAAATATCTTAGGGCCCAATCCCTTCCAACTTTCCAGCACCAATGCAGCCATGCCAATGGGGCATGCGTTGCATCCTGCAATAGGAGGGCAGCTGTGGAGGCCTTCTCAAAGTAAGGGAATGTTAGTTTCCTTACCTTGGGGTTCAGTTTCATCAGAGCTGGAAAGCTGGATAGGACTGCACCCTTAAAGTACTTATTATCTACCATTCAACTTTATGTATAATGAGAAATTATTTTTAATTACAGCAAATATTTTAAAAATTGTGGTGATCTAAAAAAGGAAGATTTATGGATTCTTTTTACATGCACATACCTATCTGCATTTAATGAAAAATAGGAAAGATGCAATATTAATTAAAAAACACAAAAAAAATGTCATTTAGATGCATACCTCTATACTGCTGAGTCTGCAGTTAGAAAAACAAATTTCTCCACCTCTCTGCAAACTGTGCCATTATAATAATCTCAGTTATGTATATTGGAAGGAAGAGATTCTAGGGCTTGCTTAA
Organism: Lerista edwardsae; assembly: GCA_029204185.1. Classification (NCBI taxonomy): domain Eukaryota; kingdom Metazoa; phylum Chordata; class Lepidosauria; order Squamata; family Scincidae; genus Lerista; species Lerista edwardsae. The sequence continues at coordinate 4,157,613 of JAJKFI010000019.1, forward strand.
GACCTTATGCAAACATATTAAGCCCTCCATGTGTTCTGGACAAGACTTGAAGGTTACTATGATACATTCTTATCTCCCACATTCAAGAGTGCACTGCATCACTCTATCAGGGAACATAACAACTGCTCTGAAAGCATTTGAAATATATGAGACTGCGGTAAAGATGATTTAGGAGTGGCAGGGGTAGTTTAGCATCACCAAACTCATCTTTCGTAGTACATTTTTACTGTAGTTCATCAGAGAGGAACAAATGTGTAAACTGAGTAGTAGCTGCACACTACAAGTACAGGGATCTCTGTACTTCTAGTGTATTCTAGGTATTTTTTTTACTTGAATAGGGGCCTCAAAATGACTCAAATGAATGACACCTTACCCCCTTTTTATAGCCTACATAGCAGTGTCTAGGTCAACATGGGGTTCATTTCTATTTGGACTAATCCTTCTTTCTGCTGTGGGTCTCACGCTGCCCATCTTATGAATATATAGGCACTTGCAACCAGTGGTGTCCGTACGGGTGGGCAGAGCTCTACGTTTTGCAAGGAGCCTTACCTTGCTGTGAAAATCGTTCCTTTCCCGCGCCACTTTAGCCAATCCTCAGGGGGAAAAGCAACGTCTTGGCATTGCTTACTGGCTACAGCGGCAAGGGAAAGGAGGAATTTACATGACAGGGTAAGGCTCCTTGCAAAACCTAGAGCTTCACCCCCGCTGTAGGGATGCCACTGCTTGCAAGAACCCATCATGGTCATGCCATTATTCAAGCCTATTCTGTTCTAGTCTGCTGTAGTTGTGACTCTTATTGCAGGTAAAAAAGGTAAAAGTTTCCCCACGACCGAATGGTCTAGTCGTGACCGACAGTAGGGGGCGGTGCTCATCTCCGTTTCTGCGTTTTTGTCTGAGGACAAGCTTCTGTGGTCATGTGGCCAGCATGACTATACACCGTAGTGCACAGAACGCCGGTACCTTCCACTAAAGTGGTATCTATTTATCTACTTGCATTTTTACGTGCTTTCAAACTGCTAGGTTGGCAGGAGCTGGGACAAGCAATGAGAGCTCACTCCATTGCATGGCCTTGAATTCCCAACCTTCTGGTCAGCAGTGGCAGTTTAACCCACAGTGCCACCACGTCCACTTCTTGTAGAGGTAAACACAATGTCATTACTGGTGAAACATTAGCAGAACTGAAGTTCTTGTGATACAATCTTTCTGGAGTTGTTTCAGGGTGCAATACTAGCCTGGAGTTAGGCCAGCACAATTAGGCCAACAAAGTTTGGTCAGCACAAGGGCCACTGTAAAGCGTGTTTGGACCACTTTTGGAGTCAGCATACAGACGTGTGACATCCTCCCTGATTCCGAGAGTGGTCCAAACACGCTTTATGATGGTCCTTGTGTCAGCCAAATTTTGCTGGCCTAACTTCAGGTTAAGATTGCACTCTTGGTTAAAAATCTATTAGAGAACTTATATTTCATAATAACCCAGCATACAAGATGCTTCCTGCACACAGAAAACTGCTGGCATGTAGGAGAGAAGGATTATATCCTAGTGTTTCACCTGAGATGCTATTCTATGTTACATTTGTATCTCACTCTTCCTCCAGGGTAGCCCAGAGCTTCCAGGGAACATGGTTCTGTTCCCTCCCCTCAATTTTATCCTCACAACAACCTTGTGAGGTAGGCAAGGCTGAAAGACAGCAGCTTCATGGCTGAATGAAAATATGAACCTAGGTCTTTCTAGCCCAGAACTCTAACTGTACCACACTGGGATATTTCTTTTGTTTGTTACATGCAGGGAAGTTTGTATATGGAACAACAATCATAGAATTGGAAGGGACCTACAAGGTCATCTAGTCCAAACCCCTGTCTGTAGCAGGAAATTCTCCTAGAGTATCTCCAGTAGGTGCCAATCAAGCCTCTGCTTTAAGGTCTCTAATGAAGGAGATCTACCACCACCCTTGGTAATCTGTTCCACTATCAAACCGCCCTCATCATCAAGAAATACTTCCTGATGTCCAATCAGAACTGTTCATCTGTGATATTTATTTATTTATTTATTTATTTATTTATTTATTTATTTATTTAAGAAATTTTTACCCCGCCTTTCCTCTGCCGGGGCAGATGTCCAAGGCGGCTTACAATATTAAAAAAGATAAAAATAAAGTATAACAATTAACATTAAAAACAATTAAAAACAGTATTAAACAATAAACAATCAAGATTAAAAACACAAACAATTTAAAAACAATTAAAAAATAAAATATCCTACCTATTGCATTCTGAATAGTGTATTCCCAGATCCATTTCCTTCAGCTTCACCAGAGGGGAAGTGTCACTATCAAGCAAGTCTTACAGAACATTAGAGAACTCAGTAAACATGAAGCAGAACTAGTTTTTCTTCCTACAATGAGAACCAGAATGAAATGTGTTGAGCAGTGCTTTTTTTGTTTTAAAAAAAGGTGCAGGAACTCTCTTTTGATTGGCACGTGTGTTGGGATCCGCCCACTGGAAGTGATGTCATAGCCAGAAGTGGTTGTTGCTGCTTTAAAAAAATGAGATTGTTGCTGTGTTTTTTTAAAAAAAGATGCTCCTGCATGGAGATCGGGGCTTCGGGGGAACAGAAAGAAAGAGAGAATGAGGTTGTTGCTGCTTTAAAAAACGCACTCCTGCATGGAGATCGGGGCTGGGGGGGGGAAATAAAACAGAAAGACAGTGAGAATGAGGTTGTTGCTGCTTAAAAAAAAACAATTAATAGCCGAGTATCACCACAATCAGAGGGGGGGAAGACGCGTGCATTCCCTGGCTTGCCTATTCACTGCCACTCTGCTTTGCTCGCAGCTACGGTCCAATGCGCTGCTGCTCTGCCGCTCCCCTCGCTGCATCCACGTGTTCTAAACTGCAGGCGCAGAGCAGTCTGGGGCGTGTTTTGCCAGCAAAAGCAGGAGACTGCACCCCTGTGCTCTGCAGAGCGTGCAGAGACCGAAGCGAGAGCCCCCCCCCAAAAAAAAAATCCCGGTGCATGCAGACTCCATCCCTTTTTGCACTGGGACGGAGTCTGCACTTAAAATCCCAGATGCCAGTCAGTTTAAGTGCGGCGCTGCAGGGGACTGCATAAAAAAGGTGGCGGAACACCGTTTGGGTGCGTTCTATTAGAAAAAAAGCCCTGGTTTTGAGTAACAATGTACTTAAGTAGTCAATCTACTTCTAGGTCATCATGCTGAAAAATATGAGTCAGTTGTACACTGATTTGCAGAACATCCTGAAAGCTGTAACTGTATGCATTCAAAATAGTACAGAAATAATGCCTACACAGCCACTGAAAGACTAGGCAAATGTTGCAGCCCCTAAAAGGTAAGGCAGTACATAAGCAGAGAACTCTGCTGGCATTACTGATATAGTTCCTATTTCAGGATAATGAATGCCCTTAAACTGATATCCAGCTACTTTTTGATGTTATGGCACAGCACGCACTGAAGAACAAAGATTGCAGGAAGGTTGGTGGATCCCAAATATGAGCAATAGAGTCATTTCTTAAATCATCTGTTTGCAAAATCTATCCCATTTTTCATAGGTTGGTTGCTCTGAAGGAGCCTGAACATATATATCTGAATGCCAGCAGCCAACTCAAGTGCAAAACCTACTTTAATACTAACAAAAATGCTCTAGAAATACACATCAAGCAAGCAAAAGAAATTGTCGAGAAAGTATGTTCGGAGTAACTCTGAACTACCTGTTCAGAGTAATAGCAGCCTGTTACTTTCTCTCTAAACCCCTCTGATTTTCCTTGATCTTGCATCATCCTTAAGTTTGTTGAGAGTTGACAATAATTCTGAACAGGATCTCTTAATTTATTTCAGTTGTAGAAAAGCAGGAGATTTTTGTAGAAAAGCAGGAGACTGCATGGAATTCATTTTTCATGAAGAACGACCTTACCTATAAAGGACTCAATATATTGTAGTCAGCAGGGATTGAATTGATATACTGTATCTTGGTATTGCTTATTCATCAGACAGAAGTTATCTTAGGTAAAAACTCTGGAGAAAAGGAGCCTGATTATTGCAGACTAAATGTTAAGGCAGGGGCCAGCAACCTTTTGTTTGAAGGGACCAGATGTTCACCTTAAGATGATCACATTGCCCCCGAATTTCTGGGTCACTGAACACCCAGAAGTGGATTGCTTGGAGCTCGGCTTGGTAGGCAAATCTCCCACCCAGTTTGCCTCATTCTGGACACAGAATGGCTGAGTCACCTGGCGGGGCTCACAGAGCCCCTGTTTCATATACCATCATACCTGCTCTGATGCAGGCTGGGAATGGTGGTGGCTGGCTTGCAGAGCTGCTAGTCATTTTGTACCACTTATGGTACCACTGTGGCCGTCACAACAGCAGAATGCAAGATCCACTGTATAGTAGTATAATAAGCCCCTTAAGACTGGGCCATTAATTGCCTACTCTGCCATGGCTTTTGGGTCCACTTCATGAAAAGACACTTGCACACATTGAAACAGTCAGCAACCATGCCTTGTCCAGAACTACTTCTACAATTAACAGAAGCAAGAACAGAGCTACATATGGATCTCTGTTCTCTAAACACAGATTTCTACATGACTAAGAGCATTATCTTAACCTGGAGTTAGGATGGCACAGTTAGGCTAGCAAAGTTTGGCCAGCACAAGGGCCACCGTAAAGGGTATTTGGACCACCCTTGGAGTTAGGGAGGATGGCTCATATCTGTGTGCTGGCCTCTCGTGGTCCGAATATAGTTTATGGTATCCCTTGTGCTAGCTAAACTTTGCTGGCCTAACTGTGCCAGCCTAACTTCAAGTTAGGATTGTGCCCTAAAGATTGGCTAGTATAACCTAGCTGGCTAAAATGGAGCACTGGGCAGGAGCTGGTTTCTTGATGCTTTGGTATGAAGTATAAGACGTTAAATTAAAAGACGTTTACTTCTTGGGAGGAAAGCTATGGCGAACCTAGACAACTTAATCAAAAGCCGAGACATCACCCTGCCAACAAAGGTTCGCATAGTCAAAGCTATGGTTTTCCCAGTAGCAATGTATGGCTGTGAGAGCTGGACCATATGAAAGGCAGAGCGCCGAAGAATAGATGCTTTCGAATTATGGTGTTGGAGAAGACTCCTGCGAGTCCCCTGGACTGCAAGGAGATCCAATCGGTCAATCCTCCAAGAAGTCAAGCCTGATTGCTCCCTGGAAGGACAAATGCTGAAGCTGAAGCTCCAATACTTTGGCCACCTGATGAGAAGAGAGGACTCTTTAGAAAAGAGCCTCATGCTGGGAAAGATGGAAGGCAAAAGGAGAAGGGGGCGGCAGAGGATGAGATGGTTAGACAGTGTCACCGAAGCGATGAACATGAAATTGGGCGAACTCTGGAAGCTAGTGGAGGACAGGGAGGCCTGGCGTGCTGTGGTCCATGGGGTCGCAAAGAGTCGGACACGACTTAGCAACTGAACAACAACAACAAGGACAAGACATCTCCTTGAAGTGAGCTCTCAGACTATTATGGAGCATTCACAGGGAACTGGTCAGGCACTGCAGTGCCATGGTGAGGTTGGGACCCATTTCTCCCTGTCTCATCCTGTCATGGGCAGGCAAAATAGCACGACACATCTCTCAACACAGCTCAGGTGACAGAAATCTGCCAGTTTTGATATGGGAGAACTTGTGACTGATGACATCATCCTGAAGATAAGAGTGGGTCATGTTTTTGGCCTGGACGCTGGACTGCTTCATCATGGGCAACCCCATTCAGTGCTAGCTTGTAACCTAGGAAAAGGAAGGCAGGCTACATGCCCTCGGTCATCTCTGAAGGATTTATCAGCCCTGCATTCAGGACCTTTCTTAGACATTTGGCTGAAATTCATGAGCTCTACTAAGTTTTGCTCTTCTTTATCAATATTAATCAGACCCCCCCCCTTAACCAGCTGGCACCTTGCTTTGTAATTACACTACTAAGCAAAAACATCAAAATTAGCAAATGCAAGATTTAGCAAATGCAACACAAAATGAAGCCAGGCAAGACTTCGGTAGTCAAACTGCCAGCAGATCAAAAGTCCTGAAAGTAAAAGAAAGAAAGAAAAAAGGAGGATGCTGCTGCATTAGCAGAATGTATCTTTCGGTAGGTTTTTTGAACATCTCCTTGTCCTGCAGTTTTCTCTCCTTTTCTCTCCTTAGACATGAACAAGGAATTCTGCCAGTTCTGGCTGCTTTTGCACAATGTTGCTATAAATAAATTGGATCGCTTCCTGTCCAGCCATGGCAGTTGGTTTGCACAGTTAAGAGTCACGGGAAAAATGAAAAAAGTACCATTTGTCACTTAAGGGCTTTTGCCCAAGGTGATAAGACTTTGTTCTGATTCAATGAAGATTCTCCAGGATCCCAAGCCAAAATAGCAACTTTGACCAAAACAGAAAATGGCAAACTTAAAATAGATTTTAACTTAAATAGTTGGATAATCCAAAAGAGGCAGATCCTTACTAATGATGAACAACTTGTCTGTGACTGAACCCACACTGACTGAAGGGTGATTTCAGCTCTTTCTTAGGCTAGTCAGCTGAGAAATGTAGGATATGTAGTGTTCCCTGTATGGCTTTTAAAGGACAATACCAGTGGTGGGATTCAAATAAATTAACAACTGGTTCTATGTCCTTCAGGGCGGCCTTCAGGGCGGCCACTGCCTTTCTTCCTTCTCCCAACCTAAAATTAGCAACCAGTTCTGCAGAACTGGTGAGAACTGGCTGAATTTCACCACTGGACAATATGCTTGTAAACCAAACTAAAGATGCTTATTGCAAGAGCACTTCTTCAAGGGCATGAACATGGAATCCTATGCAAAGCACTGAATTAGCTAAACCAAGTAGATTCCTAACAATTTGGGGGTGTTGATAATAATCAATAATCTAGTTCTCACTGCCTTGGTAATATACAGGAAGTATGTTCAAAATTCCATTGGTTAGTAGTGGAACATTACTACCCTGCATATTTGCCTATCTCTCACCTATGGCCTAGGCAGCCCAATCCCAGGCTGCACGTACTGCATTAGTGTTTCAGGGCGCAATCCAAGGTGCCCGTAGGGCCGACGCAAACCGCATGTGTCAGCCCTGTGCTGTTGTGAAAGTGCCACAAAGCTCTTTTGTGCCAGCACTGTTACCGCAGGGCCAATGCAGGCAGCAGCATTGGCCCAGCAGCGCTGGCAGAGGCTGCCGGTGTGCCACTCCTGCACTAGCTGAATTTGGCTGGCGCAGGGGCAGTTCCGGGCAGGGTTAGTCAGGAGAGAAGAAGGAACAGGGCACAGAAGGGCAGTCTGGGAGGCTGGCTGGTCTGGGCTAGGGGTTGGAGCCTGGATGTGTCTATTAGGGTGCATTCAAACCCCCAGCCCCAGCCCATGCGGCCCCGATTTGGACCACATGGGGAACTCAGGTCTGTGCCTGCTATACAGCTGTTCTGTATCTGTGTATCTGTATCTGTGCTGTTCTGGTACAGGTTAGGATTGCACCCTGGGTGGTGTAAGGTGTTTTCCAGTAGTTGACAATGTGACTTGACATCAGGAGCAGCCAGACTGCCAGAGTGGTAGCCTGCCAGTTGATCTGTTGCATCCCTGGTGCCAGTAAGTCAGCACAGAGGTCAGGAGGAACAAAGTGGGGAGGGGATGAATGGGGAGGACATGGGGTAAGTAGGGGACAGAATGAGAGCTGGGAGGGGGCAGTATTAGCAGCAGTGGTACTTATTGTGGGCATGTTATTCCCTTTTGGGCCCAGTTCTGCTTTCCCGGGTACACTCAAACTTGCGCCGGTGAAGTCACTGGCGCACGTTTGAGTAGATCCATTCCGCTGCTGGAGGCTTATGCCTGGATAAGGAAACAAATGTTCCCTTACCCAGAGGAGATCTCTGGGACTGTCCCTACCCTGCAGGATGCATTGTGTGCTGCATCGGCAGGGAGGAAAAAGATAGGATTGTGGCCCTGGTTGCTCTTGTACACATTTGTCTTTGTTCACCAGGGGATAACTTCCATAAAACCTCAGTAAAGCATGAGAACTGAACACATGAATGCAAGACGCTAAGAAAAAATAAGCAAGCTGTCTTGGCCCGCCTTATAAACGATCCTGCTTTACAACATCAATACCATGGCATCATTCCTCTCAATTGCTGAAGTGTTATTCCTGTTTCTACTCAGAATGAGACCACTGACATGGAAGGGCAGCACATTTAAAAATAGTTCAACTTAATTTGACATCTACCTTCAAAATACGTATGCTCGGAAAGACATGTGATTTGAGAAACACAGTTGATTGCTCTGACTGCTGCTCTTAAGACATACGGTACATGATGCTGATTAAAATTAATTAGTTTTTGCATTTTTCTTCCCTTTTTGCATTTTTCTTCCCTTGGCATTGAGTGAAACTTCAGGGTGAGCATCCCTTCAGCTTCCAGTAATTCTTATTGTGACACTTGATTGATGAGTACAGCTACAAATTCTGACAAGTTAGTTTGCCTTCATATTAAATTTTCTCAAGAAATTCCCATCTCTACACCTTATTTTAAAGAAATTAGCACCGCTATCCTTGGACACTGATATTTCCTACAAGTCCTCACAAGCTGCTTGTATCCTAGCCCTGGTTCGCAGTTTTAGAGGTCTTTTTGGGAGAGAGATGTTAGGGTACTCGGCTCAGGAAAAGGTTCTTCAGCTTTTCCTATTAATTGCCTGGCAGAAATATGCAACTGGAACAGAAAGGGGTGGCATATGTGGTCTCACCTGCTCTTAATGTCACTGCAACAGCTGCTGGCCCAAAAACTTTAATAACATTTGGTTCAGTGAATGAGATGACTTAATCCAACACTCAGCAAAATCTAGACACGTGTTTGAAAACTAAGGCTGCAAACCTATGCGCACATTCCTGAGAGTAAGTCCCATTGAAGACAATGGGAACTACTTTTGAGTACAGAAGCATAGGATTGTGCTTTTTCCATAGTTTAGGCCAGTGGTTCTCAAACTTTTTTAGCATCAGGACCCACTTTTTAGAATGACAATATGTCTGGGACGCACCGGAAGTGATGTCATGGCCAGAAGTACCATCATTGTGACTCCATAGCCTGCTGCTTTCCTGAGAATGCAGCAATAAGTTGGATTATTTCTCAGCCATTTTCCAGTAGCAAAGTGAATCAGAAAGAAAAAAGTCTATTTACATCCTGGACACAAGCGAAACAACCACACAGCCTGGAATTTATTCCACCCTTTCCAGCAATCCATCTTCCCATCTTTTCAATATGGCTGCTCTAGGTGCTTTGCGACCCGCCTGAAATTGGCTCACGGCTTGACTTCAATTGTCATTTCAATATTAGCATTTTGATTTGCTGTGTTCTTTCTGATCAAAATATTAAAATACAGGACTAGGAATGAGTCAAGGAAGAAAAAGTAAAATGGGTGGCAATTCATATGGAGCCTAAACAACAACAAAATGCTATTATATCGTTTCTCATTAGGTTTTATGAACACCTTCTGAGTTTGTGGAATTAGTGGAACAAGTTGCAAATGATGCATGAAATTAAAATTTCTGTTCACCCTATAGAGCAATTGGTGACTAAATGCTGCTGTGCCGAATACTCGCTGTAATAGCTGTGGCTAGGGCCAGGCCTGGGCCTAAGCATTCGGCATAGGTAAATAATGTAAAAACCAAATGGCCAACAAAAATACGTTTTCAAACAAAAGCAATTGTATCACATGGAATTTGACTCGGATCCTGAATGCTTTTTAAACTAAAACTTTAATCAGCATTCCACTGCTACAGAATAGTGTCAGACTCAACCCACAAGCTACTTAAGTAAATGATTTAGCACCCAATCCTATCCAACTTTCTAGTATCAATGCAGCCACAGTGCCACCCCAAAGTAAGAACAAGTGTTCCCTTACCTTAAGGAAGCCTCCACGATTGCCTCCCCACTACAAGTTGCAGCATATGTTCCATTGGCATGACTGCATCAGCACTGGAAAGTTGGACAACATTGGACCCTTAATCAGGATTGAAGTAGAAATAAACTGGCTAACCATAACTCTGATCCATCTGATTGATCTTTACTTTAACATGATTCTTGGATACTTGCATATAAAAAAGAGAGAGATGGAAAACTGAAATACAAAGGGCATCCCAGAGAAAGAGAGAGAGAGAGACAGACAGACAGACAGACAGACAGACAGCACAATCCTATGCTACGCTGAAGCAGCCAGGCCTGTGGGCCTGCACTGTATCCAGTGTAGCATTCAGGGAGGCTGAAGCTTCCCCAGTGCAAGTGCATGTTTGTGCCCTTGCACTGGGGGAGCACCAGCCTCCCAATGTGCTCCTCAGATCTGGGCCCATGAAATTGCAGGCTCTGATCCAAAGAGACTACCCGAATCGGGGCTGCACAGCCTGGGGATGAAGCCTAGGATGCGGCATAACAGCTGCGTTCCAGGCCCACCCCATCCCCAGGTCAGCACGCCCGCCAGCACCCCCACCCCCTGCCAGTTCCGCCCACCCCCATGCAGTTCCTCCCTCCCTCCCTCCCAGCCAGAGCCGCCCCTGTGCCAGCTGCGTTCAGTTATTGGATGCGCCAGTTATTGGGTGCAACAGTTTTGCCAATATCCTATTCCCCTTCCCAGTCTCAATCTACCTCCTGGGCCCACTCAGAGTTATACCAGCCAAAGAGCTGGCACAGGTCTGAGTAGACCAATCAGGGAACCCAAGGAGATCTCTGGGACTGCTTTTCCCCATAAGGAAACAACACACACTCCTTTGGCATGGCTGCATTGGTGCAGGGGAGGGTTGGACTATAGAAAATTGGAAATACACTTCTCTGCAGAAGCACCATATTATGAAATTCCTTGCCTCTGGATAGTCATCTATTAAACCAGAGATTTTCCCATTTGCTTTTGTTTGATTCCCTGCCTTGAGATGTCCTCCAATCCTCCTTCAGCATTGTTCTCTTGGTCATAACAATTCCTGCTCTAATATACAAACCCATTTACCAAGTGAAGTTCCCTGGGTCTCATTTCAGAGGGCTATTATAAAGCAGTCACATCCATAAGGATTTATAAAGTTCCCCTCTCATCTATCTAGTTTGTCCTGCCATCTGCTTTTCAATTAATGGTATATTCATTAAAGAGGTTATACCTGGGTACAGCAGAAAGCAGGCATAATCTTAGCAAACAATCTATTCCCTCTCCCTTCTATTTGCAGGTTATTTCTTTCAGCACTACATCTTCTGAACAGCTCCTCCTATTCATGCATGTTTGGTGAAGAAAAATTTGGCCAGTACATCTGATCTTTTTTTTCTTTTTTTTTTGCCACAGTAAGACAAAAGAATCACATCAAATCCATTATAAGAAATGTCTGGAATTTTTATTCAGGGTATTATTATTTCTGTAACCTACCCAATTCCATTTAATACTCCTGTATCTTTGAAATGTCCTTCATTTATGTACCACATTTGTTTTCCCAGTTTTTAAAACTGTCTTGTCTTTCCTTCGTGATTGAAAAGGGAAAAAAAGCCCTTCTTACAGACTTTTTCTCAGCTTCCTCACCTTCTCATATTGAGCCATCACAAATTGTTAGGGAGCTTAACAGACAGTAAACTATTTTGTCTCTCCTATCAATCCATTCTGCCAGTTTGCTTTTTTCCAAGAGGGCAAAGGATGAAAAGTAAGCAAATGGATAGCAACCATAAATCACAGAATGGAAGAAAGGCAGAGAAAGGTGAAGGAAGGAAGAACAGGTTGCATATGCAAAAGAGTAAATGTCAACTAGAGGAAGAAAGCAGACGCAGGGCGCAATCCTAACCTGAAGTTAGGCCGGCACAGTTAGGCCAGCAAAGTTTGGCCAGCACAAGAGACACCGTAACGTATATTTATTTATTTATTTATTTATTTGATTTATATCCCGCCTTTTTGCCCAAAGGCACCCAAGGCGGCATTACAACATAAAATATAGAAATTTAACATTAAAAAACCATTTAAAAAACAATATTAAAACAATACAATAAAACAAAATAAAAACAAAGCAAGAAAATTTAAAAACAAGAAGCCCTGTGGATCATACGGTATAAAATATAACAAACCAGCCAGCCAGCCTGTCAACAATTAAAAGCTTTTAATTGGTTAAAATTAATTGGTTAATTATTGGTTAATTAATTGGTTAATTAATTTAATTGGTTAATTAAAAGCTTATATTGGGACCACTCTCGGAGTCAGACAGGCCAGCACACAGAGGTGCACCATCCTCCCTGACTCCGAGAGTGGTCCAAACGTGCTTTACAGTGGCCCTTGTCCCTGCCAAACTTTGCTGCCCTAACTGTGCCAGTCTAACTGTCAGTTAGGATTGTGCCCACACAGAAACCAAGATATCAAAGTGCTTCAGCAAAGATCCTGAGACTCAAAATCACTATTTCAGTTTTCAGGACACAAAATGTCTTACTATGTTCACTTCGACATGTGATTACTCAGGAGGAAAGATTACCTTGCAGTAGTGATTTGTACCTTGCAGTGATTTGTACCTTGCAGTGATCCTCTGACGTGCCAGCAAAATAGCTGGTGCAGATCTGAAGAGATCCATTGGAGCAGTGGAGACTTGCACCAGAGTAAGGGAGCAAACATTTCTTTACTCCCCCCTCTCGGTCAAGGATACAGCACGCACGTGGCACAGCTGCAGCTGCAGGAAGGGATCGGGCCCTGAGAAGCAACTCTGCAAAGGCACTACTTGAAGCAAGTCACATTCTATAAACAGTCGGATACTCCTGAACAGAACCCTCCCATTGCAAAGATCTATCAGGACGCTGAAAGTTTCAATGCTCCTGCAGATTGACATCTCCTGGTTTGGCCAGAGCTTACCTTGATTCTGACTACACATTCTTCCAGGTAAGTGCAGTTAAGATCTGAGAGAGGGAAAGCAGAAAAATAATAGAAAAGGTTGCAAGCTGCATTGCAAATGGAGCAAGGGCAGGCCAGCCCTTAGACCGTTCTTTGTATCCTTTTATGTCATGTCTTATTACTGCTCAGCACTTTCGCTCTCCACTTTCACCTTTCCTCAAGCCGCCCTGCCTGGCACTGAAGGAGAACATTTACAAGGATATACGGCTTGCCCAGACATTTACTGGTGCAGGGCTGACATTTTCATCTTCTGCTACAAGATAATACGGACAAAAGATTCAAGGCATTAATTGATTCCCCATTATTGGATTTTTGTACAGCCACACAACAGTCTTGCTATGAGCTGTTGTCTCTCCCACGCAGGGGACAGAACTACTATTAAAATGAGTTCTTACTGTGTGACAAATGCAAGGCTCTGCAGTTTCCCCCACTATATATTTCTCATTTACAATACAATTTACAATGGAGAGAAAAGCAAACAAATCATACACGAGCCCTGATGATGGCTCTCAAAAGTAGCCACATGTCCATTGGCACAGCTCAAGCTGTTGCTTTAAGTAGCTCCATGACTCCTAACCATTCCGAAGAGAAATGGACTGGGGTGTAATCAGTGATGTCATGCAGGGGGTACGCGGGGGTACGCAAGTACCGGTTCCTAGGATTATGGCTGGCCTCGCCCATTCACCCGCCCACTCGTCGACTCCGCCCCCTGCAACGTTTGAATTTCCTGCACGTTTGAGTTGCCTGCACGTTCTCAAAGCCAGGCAGGCAGCGAGCGGAGCCTTGCCTTGCCTTGCCTTGCCACAGAAAAATGAGCTGCTCTGGGGTTGGGTCACTTTAACATGATGCCAGGCCTCCCTAACATGTTCTGGGGGTGCTGTGGAATACTGTTGCAACTGTTGGGTCAGTTTAAAATTGTCTGAGGCCTCAAAAAGGGCTTTTTTCATGTCACTTCCTGCCACGACATCACTTCTAGCTTATCACGTCACTTCCGGTGGGCGGGTCCCGACACGTGCCAATCAAAAGTGAGTACCTGTTCTTAAATCATTTAGATGACACCACTGGGTGTAATTATTTAAATTCATATTCACTGGAACATGCATCACACATAGATAAGTGTTTCAGTGACTTCTTGCTGTATATTTCCTGGGAGCTTGAGGCTGGTTTGCCTCCACCTTTCACAAGGTGAAAATGAGGACTGCAGGGAGGATGGAGGAACTGCTGGGGTAGGAGAGGAACAAGGATCACAAGGCCCAATCCAATCCTCAAGCTACACCAACATTTCTCCATGTACGCCAGCACAACAACTCTCCTGGTGTAGAAGCCAACCCACTACGAATGCACCATTTTTTTAAAAAAAAATACTAAAAGTAAAGAAACAGCAGTCATCGAGGCACATTTGGGATAAAATAATCACAGCAGCTAAGAGAAATCCTGCACATCATTATGGAGGCTAGTTACCCCAATGTTGAAGCCACAAAGCACTGTGGGAACCTGTGTACCAGCAACAACTTGGGAGACATATTTTAGAAAACTATATAGGAAGCACCCTTATGAACCAGAAGGGGGGTAGTGTGCAAATCGCACGCTGCCCAAGTTTGTCCTGCCCCTGCATGAGGCACTGGGCTGGGACTGGCTAGCTGATTGGCTGGCTGGGGGCAGGACAATGGCCGTGGCATCCAGAGAGGTGCAGCCCGCTCATTCAGGCTCAAGACGCAGTCAGGGGAGGAGCGGCGGTTGAGCGCTCCCGAAAAAGCGGCCTGTTGCGGACACGACAGGGGATTTTCGAGTAAGAAAGATGGTGGAGGGTTTCAAGACGAAGTGCCTGCCCATGGTAGATAAACGTAAGCCTATCGCCCCGGGGCTCCTGGGTGGGCTGGCCACGTGTTTTCATGATCTTTGTTCATCTCCTTACGAGACGTTGATGTTCAAGGCGGTTAGCGTAGTTATGTTTTTTGGTGCGTTCCGCCCGAGTGAGGTGCTATGCGCTTCAGCAAAAGACACGTCGGGCAGGTCACTGCAGTTGCGGGATGTGGTCTTTCCTGGGTGCTCATTGGTGCTTACCCTCAGATACTCTGACAGATCAGAAGGGAGCAGGATGCAGGGTTAGATTAGGGCACGAGATGGACATTTCCATTTGTCCCGTCAGGTCTCTGCGGGTTTATCTAGCCAGCAGGCCAGCTGCTCATGGGCCCCTCTTTTGCAATGAAGATGCATCTCCCCTCATATCATACCAATGTAGGATTGTTTTTTACAGGGCGCTCAAAGAGATGGGGCTCAGCAGGGCTGATTATGGCCTGCACTCCTTTAGGATCGGGGCTGCCTCTGCGGTGGCACTGATGGGCCTTCCAGCCAGGGAGATCTAGAGGATTGGAAGATGGCACTCTGGCGCATTTAAATACTATGTGAGGGACCCTGACACTCAATAGCCGGATTGGAGCAGTGCTGCTGCACTACATTTGCTGCGGTGTTTCCGCAGAGGTGCTCAGCACATCGCCCATATGGGGCTCAGACGGTTTGGCATATGGCCTGTTATGCACGCAGATGTGCTGCGATTTTGTTATTAGCCATTGGTCGGCTTGGTGTTGCGTTTCCTGTTCTCACGCTTTGTTCTTTTGTTATAGGTCCCCATGCCTCAACAGTGCGGGTTCTCATCTCAGGGCACTCCCTGGTGTTTTGGGCCAAGAAGAGGGCTGTGAATAGTTCATTTAGCACACAGCTGGGGTTGGGCGCCTTTGCCCATACCCAATGGGCTGCTAGCAGAGGCATGTTGTGGGGACAGTTGATGCCAACATTTTGGAATTTCGTTCGGAATCATGGCCCTCCCCAGGTATAGTTGATACATCTAGGTGAGAATGACCTGGGCCGCAGGACTTCTATATCACTGCGGGTTCTGGCCACTAAAGACATGAATCTCGTGGTACGCCGACATGGGGGGATAGTGGTCCTGTGTCCAACCTCCTCCCACACCGGGTATGGCGCCACGCCAAAGACCCTAAACGAGTAGGAGTAACTAGGAACAAGTTAAATGCATACATGGGGAGGGCAGTGAAAAGGCAGGTGGAGTGGTTATCGCACATCCCCAGATTGTACAACCAGCCTGCATTGTTTAGGCCCGACGGGGTCCATCTGACCAATTTCAAGACAGATATTTTGCTGAATAACTGGCAACAGGGTCTGCGGAAAGTACTTTCTGGTTGGGGCAGAGTGGGCCAAGCTCTAGGCTGACCCCTCTGGGTGGCAGGTAGTGTGCGGGTTTTAGGAAGTTAGAGGTCGGTGTCCATTGTGGGGCAGCAAGGCACTAGGGTGCTGGCTTGCTCATGCTTGCTTACCCAGCTGGGTGATGCGGGCTGGTGAACCCGTGCTTGGGATGTTCCATGCCAACCTGGGTACGCCCGGTTGCTGGCAACCCGGCCACCTCAACCCTTCAGGGTGACTAAGAAGGGCGCCTGGGATCTTCGACCTGAGGCACCTGGAGTCGGATGGTTTGCCCATAGGTGATGGGGGAGGTAGACAGGCAGCTCCATTTCCCACAGGGTACCCACACGTATACTAGCTGACCTTGTTGCCTTGATGTTGTAAATAGTTAATAAAGTGGCCCTTATACAGTTCTAGTCCATGTCTTTATTGCAGGGTGCATGGATAATTGAATTTCAAAATCCATCTTGGGCAACTTCCAGAATGGGAACCAGTTACACGTGCTGATATAGTTACACTGATCAACAAACTTAAGCCGAGGAAATCTCCAGGTATGGACGCAATACCAGCAGAATTATTCAAGGCAGCCCTGTCACGGTGGGCCCAGGTGCTCGCACCATTTTTTACATTGAAAAAACAAAGACGGTAATATACCCAACTCCTGGACAGTGTTATTAGTGACCCCCATTTACAAGAAGGGGGACAAGACTGAGCCAAGAAACTACCAGCCAATTTGCCTTCTATCGGTGGCAGGTAAGCTTTATGCTTCCCTATTGCAAGGAAGGCTACTTATGGATAGAGCAGGGAAAGATCTTAGGAGAAGAGTAAGCAGGGTTAAGGAAAGGCCATTCTTGTGTGGACCACTGCTTCACTTCAGCATCCTTGGTAAGCAAATACATGTCCAACACCTCAGGTAGTTTGTATGCAGCTTTTATTAACTTAATAGCAGCTTTTGATTCAGTGTCCCATGCACATCTTTGGAATAAACTAGATACTATAAATATGCCCAAAAGCTTGTTGAAGCTGATAAATAATAATAATAATAATAATAATAATAATAATAATAATAATAATAATAATAATAATTTTATTTATATACCGCCTTTCTTAATATCACTAGATTTCTCTAATGATTGAACTCAAGGTGGTTTACATAGGCAGACTTTCTCACAAACCCGAAGGTTTTTACAATTTACAGAATGTTCTATCTTCCAAGAACAACATTCCTACAGATCTTTCTTTCTGGATTTAGCCTTCTTTCTTCAGCCACCCGTCTGTCGTCTGCTGGCTGATGAGGCTTCCTGCTGCCACCAGAGATGCAGCTGATTTCAGCACACTCCTCCTCCCACGAGGCAGCTGAAACTCAGCGTTTAATCAGCCGCAGTTTCCAAGGTCTGCTGCTCACAGAGACTTCCAGCAGTCCCGAGCTCACGACCTTGAGATCTTCAGGTGTTATCTTCGGGCAAACGGAGGCATTAACCCTCTCGGCTAAATCGTCTGCCCATAATAATGAATTTGTATGCGGGGAACACTGCATGTTAAATTGAATAATGAGGGTGCCGTCTCTAATCCTATACCAGTTCAAAGAGATGTCCGACAGGGGATGTGTTTTGGCACCTCATCTGTTTAATCTAACTACAAATGCACCATGAACACCAGTTCAACATTGGAAAAGTGTTGCACGAACATAGTTTGAGCATCACTCAGAGGGTCACTCAAACACCAATGTAACTCCAGGATGCTGAGTTTCATATAACCTGCCTATGTGAACTGTCTTTATAAGACTCTCACAATGTGCTATGAAAATCAGCGAGAAAGGTAGTATACAAATGCTGTAATCATCATGTTGTACTACCTGGTATGATAGCGTGTCTGTCAGGTTACACAATGAAAAAGGCAGCCCAGTCCTATTGGGCTATTACCCACAATGCCATTATGCACAACAAAGTAACAGGTGCAGATGGTCAGAGATTCCATGTGTGCACCAGCAGCTGTCTAATGTCCCACCAGAGCAGGAAAGGTGATGGTTCAGGGTCTTGAAGGGACAGGATTAGGCCCTAGAGAGCCAGGACTTAGTCCTGGAAGATCCGAGTTCAAGCCATGAAGACTTCCTGGGTGACCCAGACCAGCCAAGATCTCTCGCTTATCGTACCTCACGGGGTGGTTGTGAAGACAGAAAAGGAGGAAGGGAACAATGTGCACCAGCCTGAGCTCCTGAAATAGAATAGGCTTCAATATGGGCTTCAATATGAAATAAAATGTGAGAACTAAATAATAAACATTAGTCTTGTTTTGAATAGTGAGGGCGCAATCATAACCTGGAGTAAGCCTGGCACAGTTCAGTCAGCAAAGTTTGGCCAGCACAAGGGACACCATAAAGTATGTTTGGAAACATTCTCAGAGTCAGTGAGGCCAGTGCACGGATGTGCGCCATCCTCCCTGACTCTGAAAGTAGTCCAAACATACTTTACTGTGCCCCTTGTCTCGGCCAAACTTTACTGGCCTAACTGTGCCAGCCTAAACCCAGGTTAGGATTGCACTCTGACGGTGCAATCCTAAACAGCGCTGGATTGGCGAGGCCAGTGGGCCAGCACCATATCCGACGCTGCTTAGGAGATGCTGGAGCCTCCCTGCGGCAAGGGAACATGCACTCCCTTACCATAGGGGAGGTTCCAGCCTCCCCTATGGACTCCTCGGATCTGTGCCTGCTAAGCAGCAGGCGCAGATCTGAGGAATCCGCGTGGCCCAAATCAAGGCTTCGCGGACTCCTTAACAGGCTTAGAATGTGGCTGTATGGCCGCTTCCCAAGCCCGCCCACGTCCCGCCCTCATCCTGCCCACAATCTCCCTCCCGCTGCCAATCCCACCGCTGCCAATCTCTCTGCGCAGAGCCTCCGTCGCACCAGCTGGCTTCAGTCAATGCAAGAGAGGCTCAGCGCGGGTACCAAAGGACCGGCGCTGCCTGCAGATCAGCCAAGGGACCCAAGCAAACATGCAACCTTTTCAAAGGGCTTCATGTCAGACTTCCAAAGAGGCAATAAGAAAGGGATAGCTTCAATACTGAAAGAACTGCAAGGGAACCAACTCTCAGATACTGAGTAATGAAATGGCAATGCAAATCACGTTGAACTAGTCATCTTGGCAGATAATAGGTTCATGGGTTAGAAACATTTAGCAAATCAGATTTTATTTCTCTCAGAGCTGGGTAGAGTTGAAGTCCTCTTTATTATAGCTCTACCTTTCCTCCATTAAAAAAAGGTATTACAGTCGATGGCAGCCAGATCATTAGACAGCCTAGTTATTAAGCAGTATATCTTGATGTGAAATCCTGACACCTCGGTCTGCTGCTTGCCCTGCCTATCTATTGGTTTCTTGCAGTTGTTACTAGCAGTGTTTTTAAAAGCACAGGTAATATATGGACATGGAAGAAAAAAAACTTTGTGCATGTGGATCTGTGGCACACCCAACCCAAGCTCCGCCCAGGGGCGGTCAACATTCTGCACCCCTAGCAGCAGCTCTCCGCCCACTACCCACCATCGACATGCCCTCCTGGCATGCCAGGCTTCATTTCAGAGCCTTATGGAGCCAAGGGAAGGCGGGGCAAAACCGCGCACCTCTTCGAGCAGCAAGGCGCCCTGCCCACCCCAGGAGCTCCATGCCCGGGGCCTCCCCCCCCGCCCAATTTTGCGACTGATGTGGATGCTACATACTAGCCAATGGCATAGCTATGTGAGTCTGCAGAAAAAGGAAGAGGGAGGAATGGATGTCATGTGCACCAAAATAATGCATTTTAGTGATTCAAAAAGGGATCAAAAATGGGACCAAACTGTCTAGTCACACACTGTACAGACAGGGGGAAACTATATCCTGCCATTCATTTACAGTAGATAAAGGTAAAGGTTTCCCCACGACCGAATGGTCTAGTTGTGACCGACTGTAGGGGGTGGTGCTCATCTCCGTTTCAAAGCCTGTAGAGCCAGCGTTTTTGTCCGATCATGTGGCCAGCATGACTCTACACCATAGCGCATGGAACGCCATTACCTTCCCACCGAAGTGGTCCCTATTTATCTACTTGTATTTTAGGTGCTTTCGAACTGCTAGGTTGGCAGGAGCTGGGACAAGCAACGGGAGCTCACTCCGTCACGCAGTCTCGAACTCCCAACCTTGCGGTCGAAAGCCCAGCAACAGCAGATTAACTCGCTGCGCCACCACGTCCCTGCAGTAGATATATAGGTGTATACTCTAATTAGGGTAAGAAAGAGAGATTGGGGAGGAAGAGAAGGAAGTTCTTGGAAGGTGAATGAGGCAGAGCAAGGAAAAGAAGAGGCGTTGGGAGATTAGGTGGGTTTCTCAGGAGAAGTGGGGGTTTGGGGGCACAGGGAGAGGGAAAGAATTGGGGAGATTAGTGGAAAAGGAAGGGAGACCACACATATTGTGAGCCAAGGGGTAGACCATGACAATCACTTCATCCACTTGCAGTGGGGGAGCTAGTCTGTCCCACCAAATAAACATTCTTCACTCTCTTCAAAGGGAGAAAACTGGGAGAAGGGGTTCCTTGTTCTTGGAGTCCTTGATGGACCAGTTCATGCAGTAGTTCCCAGAC
This sequence comes from Lerista edwardsae, assembly GCA_029204185.1. Lineage (NCBI taxonomy): Eukaryota > Metazoa > Chordata > Lepidosauria > Squamata > Scincidae > Lerista > Lerista edwardsae. The sequence continues at coordinate 4,178,315 of JAJKFI010000019.1, forward strand.
TTTTTTGACTGGCAGCTCCCTTGACCCATTGGCTATGCCTCCCCACTAGGCCTATACGCCAGTGGTTCCCAAACTGTGGGTCAAGACCCACCAGTGGGTCGTGAGACAATTTCAGGTGGGTGGTGAAGCACTGAGGGCAGCCATACTGAAATATATGGGAAGATGGGATACTGGAAAAGGAGAGGCAGTGGCGGTCCTACTGTTACTGTTGTGGGGGGAGGGAATGCCCTGAGCGCTGTGCTAGTGGAGCAATGGGGTGGCAACAAGGCGGCTCGCCTCTTAGCCCCCTCACCCACCCTGGTGTTAGAAGGGCTCCAAAATGGAGTCTGGCATGGCGTGGGGGCGACAAGGGGACGGGGAGCTGGCACAGGGGGTGGCCTCCTCAACCGTGCCCCGGGGCGGAGCCTTGGCTGGGTCCGCGACTGGGGGGAGGGCTGTGTAGTTGTTTCGCTTGTGTCAAAGTTCTAAACAGGCTTTTTTCTTTCAGGTTGTCATTCTAACAGGTGAGTCCTGATGCTAAAAGGTATGAGAACTGCTGCTAGACAATATATAGTGTGGCAGGGTTTTTCGTGAGAATTTGGCGCCTCCCCTGACTGGTTTCCATGGCTCCCCACAGCTCACAGTTTGGGAACCGCAGAGTTCACAGGACTTCAGTGGAAGTCTGAGGCTGATCTCAGGCTGCCCATAAATGGTCTGCAATGTATGCAAACGATGGAATTGTGCAGGAGCCCAGCACTGCTTTGCATCTGGTCACTCCATGCAGAACCCTTGCACGTCTGTGTCACTCAGACAAATTTCAGAGAGCCATAAATAGGAAGCTGAAACGAAGCCGATCACGGCTGCCTGCCTGCCTGCCTGCAAGGAGCAATTTAGTGTCACATTTCAAGTGGTGGATAGATAAGGTAGTTAGGTAATATTCTAGTGGGATATGGATCGTATTAAAATAATCGTGTTCCCCCAGAGTTGTTACTGATCACCTGCCAGCAGAAACACCCAAGAACAGCAGAACTATTTATTTTCAAAGTGGGAGTGCACAGAAAAAGAAAAGATTTGCAAAATGCGATTAGCTTATTATCACAATTATTAGGCCACCTGGCTTGGATGAACAACAGAAATGCAATAAAGTAGTGGTGACATTATATTCTCTTTGTAATAGAACGCAGCAGGGTTGGAAGTGGAGACAACAGTCCTATTAATTGGAAATGAGTTAAATGAAACCGGCTCAGCCCATTAGCTTCCGTAATGATTCACTTTGACATAACAAAGCAGCATGAAGGTAAAATAATCTTTTCAAAACTCCCCCATAGATTGTGGGCTTGTCCACAGCAGGTGCTGCAGCTCTTGAAAGCATGAAAGCAACTACCAGAAGAATGCTTTTCCTCCCTTGGAGAAACGGATCCTCTTGCGCTGTTGCGGACATGCCTTACAGCACATTTATGACAGTCCTGGGCCGATGCAAGCAAGATGCATTGGTCCAGGAGGTGCTTGGGATCCCACCCTGAATCTTTGCCCTTCTACTGAGGAGCCACTGCAGAAAAGCCAATGATCCTAACCCTAGGAGAAACCACAACACATCAGAGGATAGCTCTGGGGTCTTGCATGTTTTATTATTAAGGGCCAAATCCAATTCAACTTTCCAGCACTGGTGCTGACTTGCCAATGAGGCATGCACTTTATCCTGCAGTTATGGGGGCGGGGAGCAGTCACAGAGGTCTCCTCCAGGTAAGGGAACATTTGTACCCTTTCCTCAGGGATGCATTGCGACTGCACCAGCACTGGAAAAAAGGATAGGATTGGGTCTTCAATGTATTAATTACCATCTGCTTATTATTTTGAAGTTGTATAGATTGGTTTTCAGCAAAAAAAAAAAATCAAGCCAGTTTTGGATAGCAAAAGGAAATAAAATGAAATGAAAAGATGGTTCCCAATCTCAAAGGGACTCACAGTTTTAAAAAATCAAATTTCTCTCTCTCTCTCTCTCTCTCTCTCTCACACACACACACACACACACACACACACACAGAGAGAGAGAGAGAGAGAGAGAGAGAGAGAGAGAGAGAGAGAGAGAGAGAGAGAGAGAGAGAGACCAGCAACCACCACTGAAAAAAGATTCTGCACTATGGTGAATAAGGGCTACTCACCTTACTATCTCTTAGCCTGGTTAGGGAAAGGTTGAGTTGGCAGACAGACAGCCCAATCCTAACTAAGAGCGCAATCCTAACGTGGAGTTAGGCCAGCACAGTTAGGCCAGCAAAGTTTGGCTGGCACAAGGGACACCACAAAGTATGTTTGGACCACTCTCAGAGAGACCAGCAAAAGATGTGCAGAAAACTCCCTGACTCCAAGAGTGTTCCAAAAGCCCTTTATGGTGGCCCTTGTATCAGCCAAACCTTGCTGGCCTAGCTGTGCCGGCCTAAGTCCAGGTTAGGATTGTGCCCTAAATGTCCATCTACCAATGCAGCTGTGCCACCAGAGCAAGCATCAGAACAAGAGCTACATCCTGTGGAAGGGGGTGTGAATCCAGAAGGCCTCATCTGGGTAAAGGAACATTTATTCTCCTGTCCAATGGTATGCCTCTGCTGCCCAAAGGGGTCTACTCGGACCTGTTCCACTGATTTTGCTGGCACAAGTGTGAGTGGACCTGGGAAGGCAGAGCGAAGCTGGGAAGGGGGTAGGATATCAGTGGTGCCACTGCAACAGATATTGGCCCCTTCCCTGTCTCCCCTCTCCACCCTGGTCTCTAGCCCATTCCTCCCCCTCCTTGCCTCATGCCACCACTACCATGCTTCCTGTCTGACCCACGCTGACTGACTGGCACGGCAGCTCCTTGGCAGGCTGCTGGTGCACAGTGGCAGACACCACTTGTGTGCTCTATGTGTACCTTTGCAGCAGCCATAAACACTCTGTGCTACTGGAACATGAGTTCCAGCAGCACAGTGGCCCAATAGACATAGTCCCTGAATTTTCATGGCAGATGGTCCATGTTGATATGCCAAGTCTTGTAAACTGGACATTATGCCAGTATGGAAAACTCTCTGCCCTACTCCTACTTGCTGTGTTTTAAGACTGAGTTCAAACACTTATTTGAACACATTCATTTAAGTGTAAATGTGCACAAGCAAATGAATGGGAAGTTCTATTGCTGACAGTGGTTTTGTGGTGTGGCTGAAATCTTCACCAAGTCCAATTATTCTGAGGAACCAAACAATTTCACTCACAATTCCATCAGATATGGTCTTCTTCACTTGGAGAACAAGATCAGATAATAAAGCCATATTTCACATAAACCCTCTTTTTTTTTTTTGTACAGAGGTGCTAGTGGCACCTATGTAGTGGTCCTATGTGGCACATTTGGGAAGGGAAGGGGACCATTTCTCTCATATCAGGGTTTGTTGGAAGTTTCTCACAGCAGTGTCTCCCATCTCCCTGCTTGTTGTCAGGTGTAAAGCAGGTGCCAGGCCTGAAGTGTCAGCAGGCCACAAGCAAGTAAAGGCTAGAAGGCGGCTGTGTTCCATGTGTGAAAAAGGCTGGAGGTACCCCCAGCACTAAGGTGTGGCACCCACCAGCTCACCTCTTGCCACTCAGGAAGGAGATGTTTGAGTTCTGCACCAAACAAGAGCTGGCCTGCCTGGGTAATGCCAAGGTCCATGCTGTGGCGCTTCCTCCCCCCCCCCGTGCCCCACTCAGGCCTGCTGTGGGGAGAGACCAGAGTTATAGACGGAACCTAGCAGAGACAGAGAAAAAGGGAGAGCGCTACCCTGGTGGGAGGGGAAGCTGAAACAAATGTTAAGATGGGGCCACTGGTCCTGTGTGCACTTACCCAGGAGGGATTCTGATGGGGCTGGATGGGATTCCAATACTTGTGAATAAGAGCGCATAACATGGTACTGGGAGGCTGCAGTGCCTTGCCTCCCTGGCATGCCACATGGAACACAAACACAGGCACCCATGCACCTTTGAATGCGCCTGCACCCCAATCCTCCCCTGTGGTTTCCTCCTCATCTCACTGGCACTCACACTCATCAAACAAAGTGCTGACCCTATAGCTGGCACAAGTCCAAAGGAGCAGAAAGTGGCAGGGAGATTTGAAAACCAGGGATAGGCTTGCGCGTGTGCCATTACTGCCGGATTCACCCCCCTCCTGCCATCTCCCTGCTCCCTGTTGGCCCCCTCCTTGCCCAGTTGCATCCAATTCCCTCCCTGCCTCATCTTATCTTGTCTGGCAGGAGGCAGGGGTGGGGTGCGTTGATGGGGTTGCAGTGCCACCACCTCTAGCAGCAGCACTCACAAAAATGGCCATCGATGGGGAGCTGTGCATTCCCTCAGCAGCCATTTTACAACAGAACTCTGTTCCGCTGTCATAAACCCAAATGCAAGGCAACCCAGTCCTGTGTCCTGTACGCAGAATTGGTCTGTTAGCTGAGTAATTTTAACTGGTCCAGCGCCACTCATGGCTTAGTGGGGATTTGAATGTGAGCCACCCTGATCCAATCCTCTAAGCACCATATGATACTGCTGAGTTTTCACTTGAATGCATTTTTTTTTCTTAGCTTCTGCTTATTTCTCCTTCTGCAATCTGTTAAATGTCTTGCTTCTTTCAATGATATAGCCATACTTTTTGCACTTACAATTTTGGTCAACGTCAGTGGGATTCTTAGAGGAATGAACAATTGAAGCTTAGAGTGAGTTTTCTGTTTTGCAGATAAGTACATGTGGTGTTTGATGTAGGATTTGTGTTAATAGTCAATCAACACTCCGCTTTGAATATTTCACTGGTGGTAATTAAAATGTTACCCTGTGCATTTCAAGTGTGCCAAATGAACAACACATCTATTTCAAGGGAACGTTTTACAAAGTCTGTGGTGTGTACTGGCCCCTTCAAGAAACACACAGGGGCAGCTTTTCATAGATACAAGATACAAGATCAAGCCTTATGCCCACACAACAAACTCAGTTAAGGTGAGATTTATGGACTTTCATCTCAGAAATTTGTAGTTCTTACAAATGTACCATGTTACAGAACATAAAGCTCACTAGTCTCATTACACACAGATCAGGATGTAAAACTGAAGCTACCTCTAATGATATATGGCATTCAGACCAAACATTTTTCTTTGCGGTGACATGTTATTGTCGATGTAATTACTACATTTTTAAAATTAGAATAAATTAGTACAATTAGTACCATTTCAGGCAGACATTTTGTGTATCTAATTTGTGTTGTGTTGTGTTTCTTAAATGAAAATTATCCCTGCACATTAATTATGATCACTGTCTGTGCCTGTTTTCATATGTGAAACTGTCACATGTTCAGCTTGTTATCTTTCCACCACAGGACTGAAAAATTAACCCAGTGAATGTTGGTACAGTAAATTATTGCTTTGAGAAACTAAGCAAATAAACACTGCTTTAACAAAATATGAAAACAATACAAAAGCCAAGACTCATTCTTTATCTGGATCATTCTGGATACATTCTTTATTTTGGATCAGACGACACTTGCACCAAATTTACTACCCTAAGGCTCAAACCAAATATGCAGAAACCATGTGGCAGTGAGCATTTTCCATGGAATAAGCACATGTGTTAGGAAGCAAAATCAGGGTTTCCTTATCGTGTGGGTGTCCTGCCATGGAATATCAAAGTATAGCAATATCTTGACTTACATCCACTTGACTTTTTCAGCCACTTCCCATTATAGCCACATCTCAAATTTCATCCATGTGCTTTCCTCTTTTGTCCTGAAGCAATTCTACCCCCTGCCCTCATGAACTTTCTTTAAACCTGGGGATGGCAAAAGAGCTGAACCCTAGTGTTGTTATCTTTTTGCTGAGACAGCCACAGCTGAGTTTTGCTCAAACGCAAAGCGTTCGCACTCAGATGCAGCATACCGGTTCAGACTTGCCCCCCCACAAATTTCAATCTATTAACTACAAAGCCCTTTTGACCTGGCACAAACCCTAATCCTAAAAGTTAGCCATTGAGTTCCTGAAACAGCACAAAAAGTTGATTCTAGAAATGTACATTAGAACGCAAAGCACCTGACTTGTAACACGTAGACGAAAATTATCCTAATAAAAATGAGGACAGAGCGCTCGGAAAAGGCAAGCTTGGAAGCAAGCTTGGAAGCAAGCTTGGAAGGAAGCTTGGGAGCTTGAAAGCCTGGAGAGCTTGAAAGCTTGGGAGCGCGAGAGAAGCTTCTGCTCCTCTAATGAACCTGCAAAATCCTGCCTCCTGTCTCATTGACTCCTCTCATCACTGACTCGTGATTGCTTCATGTCCAGTTTCATCCAACCACCCATGATGTTTGTTGACTTCTTGTGCTTTTAAAAAAAATTCTGTTTATTTAGATTTCACATTCACAAACGCATTCACCTGTGTTTTGTTGTTAGTTATTTAGGTTTTTCACCAGCCAAAATAAAATTGCAAGCTAAGGAAGGCTATGCCTTGACAGTCATCCATTTTTGGCTTTCATCCATGCTTTGGTACCTGAGGAGATTAAAGTTCAAGGCATTGCTATATCTTTCCTACTCATCCTGCAATGCAGGTCTACTCAAAGTAAGGCCCATTGTGTTTGATGGTGCCTACTCCCTGGGTAGCATACATAGGATTGTAATCAGTGGTGGGATTCAAATAGATTAACAACCGGTTCTATGATGTCATAGCCGGAGCCAAAAAACCCCGAAGCCAGCTGAGGTAAGCGAGTGGGCGGGGCCCAGCCATTTAACAACCAGTTCTATAGAACCTGGGCAAATCCCCTGAATCCCACCACTGATTGTAATCTTAGGGTACAATCCTAACCACCTTCCACCACTGAGGTAAGGGCAATGTAGCTCTGAGATAAGGGAACAAACATTCCCTTACCTTGAGGAGGCCTCCGTGACTACTTCCTTCCCCCCCACACTGCAGGATGCAGAACAGGCTCTGTAGGCACAGCTATGTCAGTGCTGGAAAGTTGGTTAGGACTGCGCCCTTAAATTGTGAGTTCAAAGCCTTTTGCCGAGGTTTTTAAACATATAGTAACAAAACCCTCATGGTTTTTGATACCCATGAGTTTCAAGTCTTTGGAGGCCTGAGGCAGCACACTAGACTGGCTCATGGCAGAGTCGTCCTTCACAACAGCTCACCCTCACTACACCTTGTTTTGGGGTTTAAGGGCAGCTGGTGGTAAGAAAGAGAGAAAGTAGCAAGAGTGGCTTTTGCTCAATCTTTTGCCCTGTCTTGGAATCTGAGGGGAAGCCAATGGTGCTTTGATTCTCTTCCTGCTGGAGGGGAGAAAGTGCCATCTGTTTATATTACCCTATGCAGAAATCGATCCCCTTGTGTTCAGTGAGGCTTACTTCCAGATAAGCATGTATAGGATCTCGCCCCCCGCCCCAAGTCACAGACAAGGAGACTTGCAATTTGTTTAGCAAATAACCAGTTCTCCACTTGCAATGGTCTTGATGAAAGTGCCTGCACTAAACATGCATTTATTCCATGGAGCACGTATTTTTTTCCTCCTTCACAGAGATGGGATCCTCCAAAACATGGTGAAAGACACAGCTTTGTATGTGTGTTGGTCCTGCACGAACAAGTGTGATGCAGGGGAGGATGAAATTGAAATATCTTGGTCTGTTGGCCAAGCGGGAGGGGGATGCTTGCTTTGGAGCACAATACTATTTCCCTTTCCCTTTACTTGGAACCCCCAAGGAGTAGCTGGCATCTTGTTTCCATGCAAGCAGACCAGCCCTGTGCAAGCTGGCACAGAAAATAAACAACATGTGAATCCTACTGCTGCGGGGAAAAGAAGTTTGCTTGCTTCTTTTTGCTACTGCAGCTTCAGCAGCAAAATGCTCTTCCCATGGCATGATGGGAAGAGCAGCTTCAGCTCTTCCCATGGCATGATGTAATGTGCAGATGACCTTCTGGGGGAAAATGCGGAGAGATGCACAACTGTCACTGCTAAAGAAGCAGCAACAAAAAAGCAACTTGAAGGAAGGTCCCAATTCTGTAAAACAGGCAGTAGCCTTGGCAAAATGGGGAAGCTGTTTCCACCTACTCGCTACTCCAAGCCCCCTCCTCCACCCCTGCATTCATTTATTTTATTTATTTTTATTTAGAAGAATTTATACCCTGCATTTCCCATGCCGAAGCAAATGCCCAAGGCGGCTTACATGAGCAGGATACTCTAAACCACCACTTTTTCAATGGGGTTTTTACATCCCAATGTTCTCAAGAAAGAACTTCAGACCCAGCCCTTAGTCCTGAACTACATGAACTGCGGTAGTGTCTCATGCAGCCTTATGGAGCCATGATGAAAGCAACCACTTTTTTACATAAAGATCACTGAAAGAAAGTCTTTCTAGCTAAAACTCATCCATTCCCTTGATGCATTTCTTGGACCGGGTGTCATTTAGAAGCGAGGGCTTTTGAGAACGATCATCAACTTGAAAACAGTGTTTGCATATTTCGTGCTTGTCATAACACTGCTTTGTACTTTAAATTGCTATGTTGCAATCTGAATAAAAATACTTGGTAACCAAGGACCCGTGCCTGTCCAAAGTGATAGGGAAAGACTGTTAACAGCACTGAATAAACACTGCAACATGGGTAGTTCAACTACAATGCCCAGGAGAGGGAGGAGACTGAACAGCTGCTTTTCCTTCTATTGTACCACTAAAAGAATTCACAATTATTTTCAACCGGCTTGTGTGCAGATGCTGTTTGTTATGTCAACCTCAGTCCAAAAGGGAAGTCCATTTCTCCCTTGTTAGGTTCTTCTGCCACGGAAAACAAAACAACAACATACAAATGAATTACAATAACTACCTTTTTCAGTTTTGTCAAGGCACTCATGTTTATTCCATAGAATTGGATGCTGCTTATAAAATATCACCTGGGGCAATTACTTCTGCAGATGCAAGACATAAGATAACGGAATGCAGGCAAATCCGATGGCAGGGTTCTCTCTCACTTGCGCCTTATGACTTCGTGATTCTAATTGGAAGAATATGTTACATAGTTACTTGGCTGGTTCAGATGAAGTTTTCAAACCTGAACAGTACTTGGTCATCATGGGGCGTACACATTCCGGCCCCTCCTCCCATAGCTGGATATTAGCAGTGCTCCCGCCACTGATACTGCTCTGTTCTGAGCCTCAATCTGCCTTCCTGCCCACCCTGATCTCTGCCTGCTCCTCCTGCTATTTGCCTTGTTCCCGCCCAGCTTCCCTCCTGCCCCCTGCATGGACTATCAGGGCTGAGGCTCCTTCCTTGTCCTTTGTGTGCAGACCCAGCAACTCACAGCCTGCAGTGGCGGGTGGTGGCCAGGCCACGCTGAATAGTGGGTTGTGCTTTACGACAGCCATAAAGTACTATATGCTGCCAGAATGCTACTTCTGGCAGCGTAAGGCCATATTAAGATTAAGCCATTCAATTAATCAGTCAGTTCAGTTCAGACTTGACAATGTCACCATCCTAATCCGTTAGCCACATTCAACTGGGAGACAAATAAAACTATTGAGTTGGACGTGCCATCTCTCAACATTCTCATAACAGTGTTTCCCAGTGGTGTCGGACATGATTATTCAGCAGACCTGGGTTCTGCAAGCCAAATAGGAACTGTGCCAATCCCTTCTGTTGCAATTGGTAGACCCCAGAACTACCGAAGTATTCACAGGTGGCACAGTGCCATTATTTCACAAAGTCCCATGCCAAAAAAATGGATATCATCCTCATGTGTACTTGTCGTTCCAATCAATAAATGAGATCGAAGTATGATCAGAATGCTAGATTAACCAACATATCATTTGAATAATTATATTTAAAAGATTCTCATTTTAAATATAAAATGTATTTTATATTTTATAAAATATAAAATGTTTTTATATAAAAAGATACTATAAGACAGTATAAGGTAGTGTTTGGAAAATTAGGAATTTAGAGAATTGTAGGAAACCAGTTTAAACAGTAAGCTTCTAGGAAAACTGCTGAAAATCAGTGGAAATCTAGATTTACTTTCAGACGTGTAGTCTCATCATGTGTAAAATAGTACAGGAAAAAAAATTGACAAGAAGTTTTGTAAATGGTACCATGGCCCAGTGAGATGGAAGAAAAAAATACATAATTCACAGTTTTGGAATTGTAAGAAAGAGAAACCAGATTTCTGAAATGTATGGAGGAATTTACCCATGAATACAAATGTTTGCAGTGGATATAATTAGCTATGCAAAATGTCATAAAATATAAAATATAATCCAGAAGTTGAGTAATTTAAAAGATGATACAGATAAATTAAATGGACTATTGATTCACAACCCTTTTTGCTATTTAGATTCTTATAATCAATAAAAGTCCCAACAAGGTCAGAGTCGTTAAATAAAATAGTGTCTGTTGCAAAACAAGAAAGAATGTGTGTGTGTGTGTGTGTGTGTGTGTGTGAGAGAGAGAGAGAGAGAGAGAGAGAGAGAGAGAGAGAGAGAGAGACTGCTGCACATTAAAATATAACTTTTATTCAACATGGAGTTCATTTATAATACACTGGGTGGCACATCATCAATTGAGTAATATCAAACTTTAGATGTAATGAAAAATTAGTTTTGATGATCCGTGATTCTTTTATAAAATAAAATACCTTCCCCCTCTCTTAATTACAGTTTCTTACTGTTCTTACTGAAGCTGAAGCTCCAATACTTTGGCCACCTCATGAGAAGAGAGGACTCTTTAGAAAAGACCCTCATGCTGGGAAAGACTGAAGGCAAAAGGAGAAGGGGGTGGCAGAGGATGAGATGGTTAGATAGTGTCACCGAAGCAATGAACATGAAATTGGGCGAACTCAGGAAGCTAGTGGAGGACAGGGAGGCCTGGCGTGCTGTGGTCCATGGGGTCGCGAAGAGTTGGACACGACTTAGCGACTGAACAACAACAACTGTTCTTACAAAAAAGTAATCCCTGTCCCAAGAACTTTACATGTTGGAACACTGCAGCCCCTCTACTGCTTTATCAAGCGGGGGCACTCCTTGCCAGTTTCCTCCCTCCATTAGGAAAATAGGCACCTGATTGGTAGGGTTACCAGCTACAAAATGGGACGGAGTGCCTATACCTTTAACCATTGTATAAGGGGGAATTTTGGCAGGTGCAGCTTTTGAAACCCTTCCATGATGAGCTGCAACCTGCCAAAATTCCCTCTTCTGTACAATGGTTAAAGGCAGTATTTCTCAAACTGTGGGGCAGGACCCACTTGGTGGATTAGAATCTGATCTCATGGGGTTGCGGAAAGCTGGGACCAGTCATCTTGGAAGCTGCAGACCTTACTCTTTCTATATTATTTTTGTGAGTGTTAACAGTTTGAATTTTCAAGTTAGGTTTTTAAAATTTTATTTTTAGTTCAGTGCTTTTGCATAGTATTGTGTCCTAATCTTGCTTTCTGTCAAGGATGTTTCATGGTTGTACAACTGCTGCAGTTCAAGAATGCCACTTTGCATTCCAGGAGTGTCATGTCACAATGATGACAGTTCCTGCTTGATTATATCATTTATGGCTATGATATAACTTCCAGGTTAATGACATCACTTCTGGTGCGTCCCGACAGAAATCCCATTCTAAAAAGTGGGTCCCAGTCTAAAACATTTGAGAACCACCGGTTAAAGGTATCTGGTTACGCCTACTGACTGGTGCTCGGGCCTGCCAGGAGCAGGGCTAAGGCAACATCTGGAGTGAGCAGGCCTGGAAGCCAGTATTTTCATTCTGGGGTGCTTTGGATTGATCCTTGGAGGTGATTATTTGGCTGAGTCTAGCAGCCATTGCAGATGAGTTGTCAGTAGCAGCCTTTGGAAGCAGTGAGAGACAGCTGGTGATATTCTGTGGAGTTTCTGGTTGTATATCTTTGTTTTTCTTTAGTACAGAGGATTTCTGTCAGAGCTGAGTACTGCCAACACTGGCCAGCAGCAGCAGAATACTGCCAACATTGGCTGTTCAGGGTTTGAGTCGGGGCTTTTCCCCATTCCACTTGGAAATAGCAGGGAATTAACCCGGGGCCAAGTGCATGCAAAGCCAGTGCTCTGCCACTTATTACCAGTCCTAACCCTTATATTGCGTGGAATGAAATAGCAGCGGCCATTGCCAGCCACAGAGGCCTCGGAGACAGCAACAGCAGCTCCAAGCTAGCAGACAGGCAGCAGAAGCCCGGCCAGATCCCAGTGATTGGGAGGGAAGAAGGAGGGAGGACCTAAGATTGGAACCCACGTAAACAAATCGAAGAAGGCACTCCTACAGCAATCATCCCAAACCAGAACACCATTCAGCTGCAGGGACAGGGAACTTCTGAGGCAATTTCAGAAAGTTCTGCTTCTCCACACATAGGGGTTCCAGCCTACATAAAGCAGAATCCAGTTGTTCAGTCGCTACGTCGTGTCCGACTCTTCGCGACCCCATGGACCACAGCACGCCAGGCCTCCCTGTCTCCACTAGCTTCCTGAGTTCACCCAATTTCATGTTTATTGCTTCGGTGACACTATCTAACCATCTCATCCTCTGCCACCCCCTTCTCCTTTTGCCTTCCATCTTTCCCAGCATGAGGGTCTTTTCTAAAGAGTCCTCTCTTCTCATGAGGTGGCCAAAGTACTTGAGCTTCAAGTACTTCCAGACCAGGCCAGAATGCTAGGCAACAATCCCACTGAGAGGGCAATCCAAATGCAGAACTGTAATAGGCAGGCGGACACGCCTGTCCAGTGGAATTCCTACGGGGGTGGTTGGTGGTTGGGAGAAACACTAAGTGTTGCAGGAGCCTGAACTCCTGTGTAACATGGCCCCTCCCCTTTGTCTTCGCAGCCATTTGTGGCTCAAAGAGCAAAGCTTTCCAGCCTAGTGAGCCCTTTGGATTGCGCTCTGAATAAACTGATTTCCTGACGCAATATAATAAAAGAGGATTCAGCCTGTTGACAGTTCGAGCTCTCCAATATCTCCCTGGATTTGCATATAGCCAGAGGATTTTCATTTTGCAAACCATACCCATGATAAGAAGTAAAAAAAAATGTCCAGGATCCAAAGAACTGTACAGCTTATTCGGTGTACCCAGGAGAGACGAGGGCTTTTTTTTCTTCCCCAAACAATTGCCTCATACACTGTAGAATAAACTGCTTTTGAAGTGCGAGAATTTTCAAAAGTAGTTGATAGGATATGCAGGTCTGTGGCTGAAAGGGAAAAAAAAGGTTTTGTTGTAATTTTTTTTTTAAAGCAGCTCACTGCATGAAGCCCAGACACTGATGATAAAGCCTTTTCTTCTTATTTTTTCCTCTTCTATCTATTTATCCAGGCATTTCAACACTGCCTTTTTCCTCCAAAGAGGCCCTCAGGGCAACTCATATTCTGGTAAAAACACAAAATACAATTAAAACTTTATAAAACGATCAGTTTCAAACAAAAAATATTTCATAATAAAAAAGCAAACTGTGTTCACAAAGAGGGGGAGCCCAACCAATGCTTGCATAAACAAGTCTTCATCAAGCGGTGGAAGAATGGCCTACAAGACCTGAGGAGGCCCTTCTGTCTGAACCACCACCAGTGGAGGTGAGGGGGGGCTAGGAATAAGGCCTCCTCGGTGGAGGTGCCTCATTTATGGAATTCCCTTGGAGACCTTTCAGCAGGGCCTCACTACCTTTTTATTTGAGGAAGGCTTTTAACTGATACTGTGGGCAAGCGGTTTCTCAAACTGTGGGTTAGGACCCACTTGCTGGGTCACAACCTGATGTCAGGTTTGCAAAAGTAAGGTCTGCAGCTTTCAAAATGGTGGCTCATTCTGCAACCCATGTGACATCAGGTCATGACTCACCAAGTGGGTCCCAGTTTGAGAAACACTGGTTTACTTGTGGTTAAGCTTTATGTTTTTTTAGTATTGTTTTAACTGAATTGCACAGGTTTTACGTTTTTTATGTTGTTAGCTGCCTTAAACCCCTTCTGTGTGGGAGAAAGGTGGGATAATCCTCCAAATAAATAAGTATCATGGAGAGGGGCTTTGGGGGGACTGTGCACCCAAAGGCCATGTCATGTGGCAGCATGGGAGGAATGGGGTGGAGGAGGGTGGGAGGTGTGTTGGAGGCAAGAGGTGCTGGCACCTGATGCGGACAATGTGCACTGGATGCTATGCCCTCCAGTATCAGCTGACATGCCCCCTTTGTCTACTTGGACCTGCACCTGCTAAAGAGCTGGCACAGGCATTTGGTGATGGGCAGGCTTATGGAGAGTTAAGGGGAAATATTTTCGCTTTCCCCTCCCAAGTCTCCCAATCTCCCCCATCTACCATAGCATGCAGCACAGCCAGTTTGGTCTGACAGCATGCTATGCCAGGGGTAGGATTGGGCTGTCAGTCTGTTTGGACAAACAGAGGGTAATGGCCATTCCCCCTGACAACACAAGACACCTGAATCACCCATCCTTGCCTTAGTTTTGATGGTAACAGCAACTAGCCCCCTTACCAGGTTTGAGCCAAGCAGAATGCACCCACTGCATGTGCTAAAAGACCATGAGAGAGCCGACCAGTGAGTGTCCCCACAGACAACCTAAGAAAAAGCACAAAAACAAAACATTGGCATGTAGTTGAAAACATCCTTCTAGGCGGAACTTACCCTCCTGTTGATTATATCAAAGAATCAACTCTTCTGAAAGTCCGTTTTATATAGAACGTGAGGGTACACATACACATCACCAAATAATCAGAGAGCTTTTTCTAATTAAACCCCAGGCTCTTCACTCTTGGTAAAGATTTTTCTTTTGAGGAACGATGTGGGTTTTTTTTATAGAGGCAGTTACTCAGTGGCTTAACCTTAGAAAGGACAAGTTCAATCCTTTCTTAAATCACCTGGGATCATTAGTGTTCCAGCCCCTTGATGAACTGAGTTGGACTGAAAGAAATAAGTGTGATTGAGTTAACTCTACAACTAACACACACTTGGGGCCCAATTCTAGAAGCACCCTTGGGCTGACGCAAGCCGCTTGCACCGTCCCTACACACGCAGTGGTGGTGTGAGGGCGCCGTTCAGGATGCCTGCACCAGTGCTGCATCAGTAGGGCCGACGCTGGCAGCAGTATCTTGCCCTGCAGCCCAATCCCCACACTGTTCCTGCACCAGCTGAGTTGGCCCAGGAGCCGTTTCAGGTGGCACAAGGGAGGCAGGAGGGCATTTCTGGGTGGGAGGTGGGCAGGCTGGGAGGTATGCCAGCTCGGGGAGGGCAGTGGTGCTGGGATGCAGCCATTAGGCCACAACCAAGCTCCCATCCCCAGACTGTGTGGCCCCAATTTGGGCCGCATGGTGTCCTTGGCTCTGTGCCTGCTAAATAGCAGGCGCAAATCTGAGGTAAGGGGCCCATTGGGGTGGCTGGCGCCTACCCCGGGGTAAGGGCTCAAATGTGCCCTTGCCCTGTGGAGGCTCCAGCCTGCTCCCAAGCTGCGCTGGATACAGCCTGCCCATTACAGCACAGCTTACGACCTATCTATATATCACTACCACAGTGCTGGTCCAGAATGTTCCTCCCACTTATGGCTACTTATTTGTCAAGGAAGATAGCTCAACTTGCCACATGGGGCTTCTTATGGGTCTTTGAGGAGGGAATGGTTTCCCTGGTCTGTTAATGAATGGAAGACATCACAGGAACTTGGTTGCTCAGCCCTTTACCTAAGTGGATTTCCCTAAGGAGCTGATTCTTCCATATCCAGCATTTCCTGGGCCTTTTTAATATCAGCTGAGGAAAGGCATCCTTTCCTTGGTCTTTTATTGGGCAGGGGCTGCCATTGGGAGAGCTCCCTGCTGAAAATTGAGCCACTGCCAGGCAGTGTAGACAAGGTTGAGCTAGATGGACCAGTGGTCTGATCAGTAGTACAGCTACAGAGGGACAGCACCATAAATATTGCAGGCACCACAATGCGCCATGCAAGCCACCCACTCGCCATCAGAGCCATTCTGGACAGCAACCTTACATGGAGCATTGCAGCACCTGCAATACTTACCATCCTGCCCCCTCTAGCTACACTACTGGGTCTGATTGTAAACCAGCTTTCTTTGTTGCTGCCCTTGCTAGACAGAAGCAGGACGCATTGTAGTTGTTGCATACCTTGCTCCCACTCCGAAAGTAGGTAAGCATAGTTGCTTTAACTTCCTCTTGCCAGCCTCCAGGCCCACGGGGGCCCTGAATACACATAGCAGATAAATATTACAGAAACTGTAGGCAATTGCTTCCCCTATAGTATTGCTATGTGGTCTGCTCTTCACAGGCCTGGCCATTCCTGCGCATTGGGGTGATGAATCACATTGCCTTAATCCTTCACTGACCTAGACACAATTGCCTCCCAGAGGCTCATAAAACAGAGATCATAAACAACTAAAAAGGCCCCTTAAGCGGATAATGATGATCTTATCACCGTATATAAGGTTAAATATATTCTGTCCCACTGTGCGGCCAGTATATAGATGAGGTGAGGCTGTGCGCAGCTATGCTCTCCTGAGCAGGAAGAAATTTAATTCTCCACCTCTTGATCAGATTAGGGCTCTATTAATTCCCTACTTATGACACATTATCAAATATTAATTCCCCATTTGTGTAAATAATGCAGTCGGGGCTTTCCAGAGTCATTTGTTTACCATATTAATCTGTGCTTCACGTATAATAGGGATCAGTCAGTGGATGGACAGTATAGTTGATTAAACAGCAAATTGAAGCTAAGGCAATGGAATGCCTCCCCAGCCATTTGATTAGAATACCTCCAGATAAGAGAGCTCGGTTGTTATTCCAGAGCCACTTTTTTTTTTAAAAAAAGTGTACTTCTCCACATGCACATTTCACCAAGAGAAATGACTCTTTGGGGTTCTTAGGAAGTAAGTCCTAACGGAAGGGATGATAAACCTCCTAAACTAAAGGCCATTCTCCACCTTTACAGCACATGATATTAGATTGTTCTACTATGCTTAGGAACTGCTCGAGACTACTTGTGTGTGTAGAAATACCATTCCTCAATTTTGGAAAGAATAGTTATACGCCACTTTCTAATGGGTTTGAGGATTTTAGTGCCCGTTCAAATGATCAAACTGGGCTGTTGGGGACGTGGGTAGGACAATTGCTTCATCTTCACTTTTGTTTGCTGTGTAACAGCTTTGTCAACTTTTGTCGAAAAGCAATGTATCAGTATTTATCATCGTCATCGTCATCATTATCTTGAGCCCAGTTCACAACTCAACACGTCCCTACATTTGCAGGAACACAAAAAGACATCACTTGAATAGCAAAAGTGTGTGAGGATGCAAGCATACGATCACTCTAACGGAGATGCCAAACTCTGCACAGGTCAATAGGATTCAGATTCTCAATTTCCCAAGTTAAATATGAAGAACACATTTGAGAAAACCACGCAGAGCTGTTGAAGCAGGATGAGGAGGGGGAGGAAGGGGTGGGGAGGCAGTGGGAGGGGGGTGAATCTGGCAGCAATGGTGCATACCAGATCCTATCCAGGGTACAATCTAACACCCCATAGGGCCGACACATGTGTGTTGTGTCGGCCCTGCACTGTCGTGCAAGTGCCATAAGGCACCTTTGTGCCAGCACAAGTGGTGCTGGACTGATGCTGCTAGAAGGTATGAATGAGTGCAGGTAAGCCGCCCTCATACTGGCCATGTTTGGCCAGCCTGAAGGCTTTTCTGGGCAGGGGGGAAGGTCAGAGTGAGGGTGTTATGGAGGTCAGGGCAGTTATGCTGGATCCAAACCCCTGTCTCTGGGCCGCATGGCCCCAATCTCTGCCACTGCTGGATTTGCTTGGATTTGCGGCCACTAAATAACAGGCACAGGTCCAAATAGCCCCATAGGGTGGCTGGCAAGGGGATAAATGTGGAGGTTCCTTTCGCCTCCCAACCTGTGTTGGATACAGTGCAGTTCCAGCACAGGTTAGGATTGCATCCCCATTCTTTTTCAAGCCTCTCCATCCTTCTCAGAAGGGGTAATTCTCCTTTGCCCTCCAAAGCCTTCTGATTCCCCACCACCAGCCCCATGCTGGATACAGTGCATACCTGTTTGGTGTAAGTGCATTGGTGGCAGTGGGGATAGGATTGGGCTCTCTTATTTACTGAGATCACTAAAAGCTAATCCTCCAAAGAGATTTTTAACTAATTTATTTTGCTTCATCTGCATTTGCAACAATATTAAACATTGTTAACATTAAAGATTTGAGTAAACATTTCAGCCATTAGACATTTTTTGGTTAAAAGACAAAAGTAAATTATCATCAGTCAACTATGGTAGAAAAATAATCACACACTCCAAGTGATAGAGGTTGAGGTTTCATGTAAAGATAAAAAATACATAATATATTTCCTTAGCAGCTTAGCTAATTATTTGTCAGTAGATTTATAAATCATACTAATCCATGCATGGCTCTCTAAATATAGCAGGATCATGAGATGTACTACTTAACAGTAAATTGGGTGGCTTAAGGCAGGCAATTTCCTGTCCTTAACGTAAAAGAGACTGCATTTATCATTGTGATCTATAAACAGCTTTGGTGAAGCTTCCACTCTGGCATGTGCATCATTGACCTGGAACTGAGATCTACCAGTTTCTAATTTCAGAAGTTAGTCCGCATCTTCAATATACGGATGGCAGAACCAGTTTCAGGATAAGCAGTGTGATCTTCCACACATACTGTCAAGAGGAACCTCCAAATGTTCGGGTCTGCATATGTGGAATTATGGTACACATTTATACACTAAAATATCAGTATCTGATGAAATGATGCCAAAGTCTAGTGCCAAAATTAATTACTGAATAGAGGGGTTTCAGACTCCAAAGGCAGAAAAGAATAGCTGAACATGGGATAGCTTTAAAAAAAACAACTGATCAGTATTTGCAAATAATAATGTTCCCTGACTTCAGTTTAGTGGCAGCCTTTCTAGTTCCAACTAATAAGGTGTTTTTTTAATTTCATGGTTTACAAAGTTTAAAGGATATGAACCAAGGGGCTGCACTATATGGT
Organism: Lerista edwardsae; assembly: GCA_029204185.1. NCBI lineage: Eukaryota > Metazoa > Chordata > Lepidosauria > Squamata > Scincidae > Lerista > Lerista edwardsae. The sequence continues at coordinate 4,197,304 of JAJKFI010000019.1, forward strand.
TTTCAGGATTGCTACAGCCTACAACTTTCAATTCACATTTTCCTTCTTCCAGTACTATTGTGCAGTACATTTAGAAGCATCTAGTAGTCAAGCTGCCCAATCCTTTGCAAATGGAACAAGCATTCCATCAGCACAAAGTCCACTCCATTGGCTCTGCAGATGCAGCAGCAATGCTCACAATGGGGTGGCCAGCATGAAAAGCTGGTGGCCCAGGCACCACCAGAGAAGATGAGTTGACTCAAGGGATGGAAGGAGGAACAGGGATGAAGATTGGGGCAGTCGGGGTTATTAGGGGAACAATGCTGCTGCTAGGCCCCCACCCAGTCTTGCCATGCCTCCCTGGGTGAACTTGGGTCTGCCCATGACTGAGTAGACCCATAGGGCAACATGGGGCTTGTTGTTGTTGTTGTTGTTGTTGTTGTTGTTCAGTCGCTAAGTCATGTCCGACTCTTCATGACCCCATGGACCATAGCACACCAGGCCTCCCTGTCCTCCACTAGCTTCCGGAGATAGCCCAATTTCATGTTCATTGCTTCGGTGACACTAACCATCTCATCCTCTGCTGCCCCCTTCTCCTTTTTCCTTCAATCTTTCCCAGCATGAGGGTCTTTTTTCTAAAGAGTCTTTTCTCTTCTCATCAGGTGGCCAAAGTATTTGAGCTTCAGCTTCAGGATTTATCCTTCCAGGGAGCAATCAGGCTTGATTTCCTGTAGGATTGACTGATTAGAGCTCCTTTCAGTCCAGGGGACTCTCAAGAGCAGTGGTCAGGGAACAGGGGTAAATTACCCCAAATGGGGTAAAAATGAAATTCCTGGGGACAGCAGCCAGGCATGCACATGAATCTAAGCGATTCCCTGCAAAGACTTGTTCCTCCGCGCACCTGCTGTCTGCGCCTCCGTCTCTCTCTTTAAACTCGGGCGACAAACCCTGCAGCGTTTCTCCACGCTCTGATCAGCCAAGCCACGCTAATTGGGTAGCCAATGAGGAAGCAGCCTGAGAATTTAGCGGGGCCTTCAGCGCCCTCATTGCTTGGCCAGGGAGGCTGAGAGGCTGAGCGTTCCATAGCAGGACTGTAGTGCACGCCGCCTGCCTTGCTGCATTGTGCACTTGTGGGATGGGGCGGCTGGTTGGAGGCAGGGGTCTGGCCATTGAACTGGTGAGTAAAGGCTTCTGTCCGGGTTTTTAAGCGAGCACAAAAGGAGAAGGAGGGTCAAGTATAGAGGATGAGGCACAGCGCTGTCTGAGACCAGGGAGCCGAGGACGAGGCTTTGTTGCACGCGACGTTCCAAGCGTTCTGATCTGCAGCAACAGATGAAATGTTTGGGTGATTGCCTGGCACTTCCAAGTGCGCCTCTGCAGTGCGATCGTTTTATCCATCTGTGTCTGGTATTCAGTCCGTGCTGCAATAGTGTCAGTGGCAGCTCCTGGCTCAAGGTGTTGATCAAGCGCAGGAGAACTTTAAAGGGCAGGAAATAAGTTCAAGTACCTTTAATGGCATAAAAGATATATACAAATAGCATAAAAGCTACAATTTAGAAACACTATAAAAACAGAACATCACGTTTAGCTTAGTGTGTAATGTCAGAATTAGCAACAACAATATAATTTAAAAAAAACAGCAACCTTTGCAATTTTATCATAGTCATTAGAGTCTAAAAGACTTCTCAGTCTAACAGAATCAGGTGCTGAAGAGAGACTACATATAGCCTGCTCAAATTGGTTACGAAGGTCCGAAAAGCGAAGACAGTGAAACAGGGAGTGCTCTAGAGTCTCAATTTCTTCCATGCCACAGGAGCATAAACGGTCTGAGAAAGGGATTTTCTTATATCTACCTCTTAGGACCGCTGATGGCATAACGTTGCAGGGCAGGAAATAATACACGCTTTACAGAGGGAAGTTTGTGGCTGGCAGCTTACAGTACAAATGAAATAAGGGCTGAGCCCACCCCCAAGTAATTCCACCGAGGAACAGCAGATTTGTTACACTATTAAATAAATTGGGCTTAACCCCCCCCCCCGCAGTGTCTTCGTACTACAGAAGCCTCGTGCATTAATTAAGCTCATTAATTAATCAAATAAAAAGCAATGGGTTCCAATATGTAATTTTTTTTCTTTTGTTCGGGGGGGGGGGTTGACACACCAGCAGAGTTGAGTTACGAATTTTCCAAATTTCTGACACACCAAGCCCAAAAGGTTCGCCATCACTGTTCTATATGCATGCCTGGCTGTGTGTGTTACAGTACTGTAGTGTACAAGGACCTGACGCAGTGCAGTGCATCAGGCCTTTGTGTATAACACGCTTCCCTGCGTGATGCCCCGGGCCCCGCCTCCAAGTCCGCCCGCTTCTTCAGTAGAGTCAACTAGTTGCTGCGCCATTGAGAGAGACAGGACAGTGCCTCTCCTGAGAGGACATCTATCTTTCACTAGTAGTTTTAGTAAGTACCTGTATTAAAAATCAAATCAAGGGGGTAACGTCAGCATATCTAAATATATTTTGGGGTAAAAGGTAAAAAAGTTCCCTGACCCCTGCTCAAGAGTCTTTTCCAACACCATAATTCAAAAGCATCTATTCTTCGGCGCTCCGCCTTCCTTATGGTCCAGCTCTCACAGCCATATCTACTGGGAAAACCATAGCTTTGACTATGCGAACCTTTGTTGGCAGGGTGATGTCTCGGCTTTTTATTAAGTTGTCTAGGTTCGCCATAGCTTTCCTCCCAAGAAGTAAACGTCTTTAAATTTCATGGCTGCAGTCACCATCTGTGGTGATCTTGGAGCCCAGGAAAATTATTATTATTATTATTATTTATTGAATTTTTACCCCGCCTTTCTGCCCGAAGACACTCAAGGCAGCATTACAAAAAACAAGTTAAAACAATAAAAAACAACAGAATTAAAAACAGTAATTAAAAACAATATAAAAATACAATATAAAAGTACAATAATCATCCCATGGACATAAAAAGTATAGAAATCTAAAAAGAATACAAAGACCAGCCAGCCTGTCAGCAACTAAAAGCCTGCTGAAATAAAAAGGTCTTCAGCCCCCGCCGAAATACTGCCAAAGAGGTACCGCCAAAAATAAACTCCGTGACTGCTTCCATTTCTTCTCCTTCTATTTGCCAGAAAGTGATGGGAGTGGTTGTCATGATCTTAGTTTTTTTAATGTTGAGCTTCAAGCTAGTTTTGGCACTTTCCTCTTTCACCCTCATCAGAAGCTTCTTTAGGTCTTCCTCACTCTCTTCCATTAGAGTGGCATCGTCTGCATATCTGAGGTTGTTGATATTTCTCCCAGCAATCTTGATTCCAGCTTGTGAGTCATCCAGCCCTGCCTTCCTCGTGATGTACTCTGCATATAAGTTAAATAAGCAGGGTGATAGTATACAGCCTTGTCGTACTCCTTTCCCAATTTGAAACCGATCGGTTGTTCCATATCCAGTTCTAACTGTAGCTTCCTGACCCGCATACAGGTTTCTCAGAAGACAGATCAGGTGGTCTGGTACTCCCATTTCTTCAAGAACTTGCCACAATTTGTTGTGATCCACACAATCAAAGGCTTTAGCGTAGACAATGAAGTAGAAGTAGATGTTTTTCTGGAACTCTCTTGCTTTCTCCATGATCCAGCGAACGTTGGCAATTTGATCTCTAGTTCCTCTGCTTCTTCAAAAACCAGCTTGCACTTCTGGTAGTTCTCGATTCACATACCGCTGAAGCCTAGCTTGTAGGATTTTGAGCATCACCTTGCTAGCATGTGAAATGAGTTCAATGGTGTGGTAGTTCGAGCAATCTTTGGCATTGCCATTGTTGGCATTGCCAACATGGGGCTTACCTAGGTGTAAAGGAACAAAGGTTCCTGAGGAGGTCTCTGGTTCACTTCCCTACTATAGCATGCAGAACACACCTCCATCCCACAGTTGCATCAATGCTGATGGCAGTTAGGATTGGAGCGTAAGCATCAATCGAACCCAACATTAATTGACCTCTCACAAAATTCAGGGATTATGGATTCTTACAGAAAGCCCTACAATTTCAATTAGTGCAAATGTACCATGATGCCTCTATGCTGCCTAATGGGCATTTGGCAAATTGTTCAGGGTCATGTCACAGTTTTACACAGGTTAAATGGAAAAAAATAATTCAAAATAAATCAAGGATAAATTATCCAAGGAACCAAATATGAATCTAGCAAATTGCCAAGCACTGAAAATGTGCATATGTGTGTGAAGGGAGTGCAGAAACAGCCATGTTGCAAATGAGTAAAACTGCAGTCATTTTGCCAATCACAGCAGGGCTCTCTGTGCTTGGCCCCACCCTGCTCGAGGCAAGGCAGGGACCAACAGCACCAGATTGGTGTACTGGCTCGTGGGGGCGGAACATAGCAATGATCTTGCTCTGCTCCTCAAACTCTTCATTCAGAGCTTGGGAGGTGCTGTGTCCCATCCCGCCAACCCTAGGCTTAGCTGGCTGCCTTTCAGTGACTGGGTAGGCATTTTTTGCTTCTCCTATACCCCTTTTCTACAGCCTCCTTGCCTCTTCCTCCCCTCAGGTTTGCACCAGCTAAAGAGCTGGCACAGGTCTGAGGATACCCATTGCAGAATGAGAGGGTACGGAGTTGTAAGGGGATTTAAATCCCTCTTTGCCTCCAAAGCATCCTGATCCATGCCCCCTCTTGCTGGGTATAGCATGCCTGGTTTTGGCACAGCTGCACCAGCGGGTAGAATGGGGGAGGATAGGATTGAATCTCAGTGCAAGTTTAATAGACTGTACCCACTGCAGAATTTATAGTGATTGATTTATGTAATGAATAAAGTGGCAGTCGCAGATCTACCATTGTGTCCTTGGGGGTAAAAGCCCCAGGCACAGCACTCCTGGGGTGGAAGGAGGGCGGTGAAGAGGCTCCTTGCCTTGCTGAGAGGCAAACAGTTTTAGCCCTCCCGCCCACCCCTGTTATTGTACAGGTCCAAAGGTCCAAAATGGAGCCTTTTGTGTGGCGTGGGGGTGGAGTAGTGTATGGGGGTGGGGAAACAGCAGACCGCCTCCTCCTCTGTCCCTGGGCAGCCCATTGGCTGTGTCCGCAACTGTAAAGTGACCCATTTCATACCAATGATCTGAATTGGTCTCATGTGTTCACGGTGGGTGCTAGAGCAATTGATGCCTGCCTCCATTTAAACTAGATAAGGTGTGTTTTTTTTCCTTTTTATGGTACACATTCATTTATACTTGTAAAAATAAAAGAACCCACAGAAACAGACCAAACTCATGAAATGATGGTTCTGAACTGCTTGATATAAAGCCATTTTTATAGTCGCTGCATATTCATTTTCTAACTAGTCTACAGTTGGATTCTCTAGAATACACATGACAGACTGTATAGTATACATATGACTGAAGATATACGATATCTCCTGCACACTTTTATTGTGCAGGAGATAAAGTTGAAAGTTTCAATTCCAGTTGTAAACCTTATCTGAACAATTTATTTTTGCTTTTATTTAGACTGGTAATTTCATCACCTATAATGGCATTGGCTCAGGCCCAGGAACAAGCTGCATACAATGAGGCATTGCAGAATAGTTTTTCACAGCAAAACTACCTTTAGGAAAATAATGATTATGTGCTTGCATATTCAATTGACATTACGCGCTAGTTGGAATGTATATCCACATGAACCCTACATGAATGTCATATGGGCATCTATAGTGTTTCTCCTTCATCTTACCCACACACTGTCAAGTCTATTGCTGGTCTTCAGATCTGGAAGATCTTTGTACATATCCTGTTTGTCCCTGTGTAAAGGCATCTAGAGCATGAATGCATGAAACAGCTATCCTGCACATGCAAAGACCCACAACACACACAGACCACACTGGAGTGGTTGTTTAAAGGAGCAGATACTATCAAAAAACATTTCTGATGATGCTAACATCACACGACAGTTGTCAATAATTCCAGCTATACTTTCACATACTGAAGCAGCCTCATTTAGATGATTGAAGCAAAATGTCTACCCTGAAATAAATTTGATCATGTGAAATGTTCTTACATGTATGTGTAAGGCTGCAATCCAATACACCCGGGCTGTATTGGTAAACTCACAGAAAACTCACAGGGGAGCCTTGTCCCTGTAGAAAACTCACAGGAGAGCCCTGTCCACCTTGAGATATTTTCCTGGAAGTTCTGGCTGTGTGTCTCCAAGACAGCAGTGGAATTGCAGGGGCGCCATGAAGGAATTACTTTGATACGAAGAATGCCATGAACAAAGTACGGTTCTGAATTGCTGCTATTCACACTTTCCTAGGAATAGGCCACATTGAACGCAAAGGGACTCACTTCTTAGGAGACATGTATCAGATTGTGCTGTAAGAAATGTGACGTGTGTCTCCTGGTTGGTCATCTGCTCCTCTGTAAGTGCTGTAATTTGAATTCCACAAAGAAAAGGAGATTTGTAATTGTTGTAGCTTGACATTATAGGCAGAGATGTGTGTGTGTGTGTGTGTGTGTGTGTGTGTGTGTGTGTGTGTGTGTGTGTGAGTGAGTGAGCGAGCGAGCGAGCGAGCGAGAGAGAGAGAGAGAGAGAGAGAGAGAGAGAGAGAGAGAGAGAACATGAACTGGTGTGAAACTGGTCTACAATCTTTTTGTTTCATAATCAGGACTGAGGCTAGAAGCCAAGGAATGCCCCCCCCACAAGGGACCCTGCCACAAGGCAGATACTGCCTGGGAAGCAGCATTATCACTCCCAAAGGCTCAACGTTTCCCTGAGCCCTTATCTTCTCCCTGGCACCTAGGGAAAAATAGAAAATGAAAGCCCCACGTCACACTGCATTTCCCAAAAGAAAAATGAAAAAATATGTCCCCCCTGCCCCAGCCCCCTTCTGCTGGCTTCCCAGTCCCCAGTTGCCCTGGAGCAAGGGGTGATGAATGCCCTCCAATCCTCCAAGTACCTGTTGCTGCTTCCTGTAGGCTGCAGTCTCAGGTGCATACTGGTCACTGCCATCTTGGCTTTGGCCAGCCGCCGAATGATGGTCCCATAAGTGATGCCGGGGGTAGTTGCCCCCCTCAACTCCCCATAGTGGGAGTTTGACCTGTGGATGCCACAGGACAGCTGTTTCTCATGCAACAAACAAGGTGGTTGTGAAATTCACCTCTAATGCAGTTAATTTCATGACTTTACTGCTGTGTTTTTTGTTCGGAAAAAGAGGAAATACGAGATTCCATATGCAATGCATTTTTCCCCCGCCTATGTACCGTACTGCTTTCTATTCTATTTTGAACCCTTAAAGCTTTGTCAAATTTCTCCTTGCCCACAGAATACCATTCATACTATCGCAGTCTAAGGACAATTATAATACTAAGCCTTCACCAAATATACAGAGGCAAACAAAGCAGCAATGATCCGTTCAAGGACTATTATATTGGCTTTCCAAATTACAATTGATCTGAGATTTTATTGTGAGGAAGGCTATATGACTGTGGTTACTATGGATACCATCTACTAATTTTATTTAGATTCAGATTTCTTTGAGGCCTAACTTCAGTGTATGTGAATGCAGCTTATCAGTATGTCCACTGTGTGGAAAAATAACAAAATCTATACAACAACAGGGACAATGAAACTATAAAGCCCTAGCATGCATAACAAGAACTACATAAAGTAGAATGTAAAGAAATGGCTGTTGAGACCAAAAATGGATTAGTTCATTCTTCTTTCACAAGAAAGAAAAACAAAGATATTAAGATCAAAATGGCACATAAGAAAACTACTGGATCCTATCTTACTTTTTAGCACACTTAATTCAGTGGTTCCCAAACTGTGGGTCATGTCCCACTGGTGAGTTGCAACCTGATTTTTTGGTGGGTTGCAAATCTCAGAGTAGCACCTCCAATCAGTGGCGTCATCCTACCGGTTCGCTGGGAGGAGTTTCTTCGCTCGCTGGGAGGGTTTCCGTGGTGATCGACAGCGTGTTCGCTGCCTCCCGTTGTGTAATGTCGAAAGCCATTTTTTGTGCCACCAAAATCGGTAGGTACATACAAGACCCTTTACCTCCAGCAGCAGTGTGATTTTCCCAATCGTGTTGCTGACTTTCTCTCTCTCCTGCAACAATTTACAGTGGTCCTCAAACGCCTCAGGAGTTTAAGAACTACTGCTTTAGGGAATCCAGGAAATGCAAGAGAAGTATTTAAAGCAACGCTGCACTTTTATTGAAAATCTGAGTTGTAAAGAAGCTTTAGAACAAGACGGAAGAAACACACCCTTGCACTGCTACCAGACCAAGTCTAGCTTTTATAGAGTGAGCCTGAGTCCTGAATAAAATCTGGTTTGAAACAATTCCAAGATGCTGCCACTTTAGAGCTACTAGGAAAACACTGTGTGCATCTCTGAATATTATACTTCCTTACTAAGTACTATTAATGGCCCACGTTTAAAGTTCAGTGGGGCTTAATCCTTAGAAGACATGCTTAGGATTGTGTGCTTAGGCCTGGGGACAGACTAGATTCCTACTGGATATGAGATCACTGATCATCCATTTTTATTTTTATTTTTGAAACCTCACCATTAGAAGGAGGCTAGCCAGTGCCTTACTGTGGCATACAGCCAAGTTTAAGATTACCATTTACTATGCTCCTGTTGAGACCTTGGCAAGCAAAGCACATCCTGTAGGACAGAGCTGCAAGACACATTCAATAAATGGGCTTTGCTTTATGAGATAGCCAAGCCTAAATAACATTCGGAACATGAAAACAGAAGGTGTTCACGTATACAGGCTATTGATGGACTAAATACTTAACTGCAGAAGTGCTCACTAGCCCCCTCATTATGCCGGCTATAGCTAGTATCAGGACTGGAACAATTCGCTAAGCCTCCAGCATAGACAAACGCACCCTATCCAGTATACACCCTAATTCAGGGATAGGCAACCATCAGATGTACGTGAGCTACTTAACAAAAGGAATAACTAGCAGCTACAAAAGGAGCTACTGTGATTCCCCCCCATATTTAACTGTAGGGGAAAAAATTGCCAGGGCAAGGCAGCATTGCTGGGGATCCTTAGCAGGGCAGCAGGGCAGGCAACCAGGTCATGCTTTGGAGGGCAGGAGATCTAAGAAGTCCCCCACCCGTGAAGCTCCAGAGAGGAGCCACCTTTCACTTCCCTTCCTTTCCCTCCATGCTTTGCCTGCTCCACCTCTCACCATTGGGGAGAAGCTACTTCTCCTACCACCCCGTCTGGCTGCAATCACCAGTCCTACTCGGAGCATCCACTTTCCAAGAGCACAAGTCAGCCAGGATGGCATCAGGAAAGGGCGGGGGTGGCTGGCTCTATGCTCTTGCCCCCTCCTTTCTGGCAGCTCAGCTGTGGCTGCTTCTGCCAAAAAGGACCACAAGCTACCAGTAACTAACCGCAAGCCACCACTTTGCCCACCCCTGCCCTAATTGATGGCCATTGCCCTTGCCTTCTAATGTGAGTGGGATATTCTAGACCTGGGGTGGGAGAAGCTCAAGTACTTCTATTCCCAAAAATCTTCACACAAGGTCCAGTGGCAGAATTGATTCATAAACAGGCACTGCCTTTCCTACATGGGTATTGCACAGACAAACAGAATGAGGGCACAATCCTATCCTGGAGTTAGGCTGGCACAGTTAGGCCAGCAAAGTTTGGCTGGTACAAGGGGCACTGTAAAGAGCATTTGGACCACTCTCGGAGTCAGGGAGGATGGCGCACGTCTGTGTGTTGGTCTCTCTGACTCCGAGAGTGGTCTAAACATACTTTTTGGTGTCCTGGCCAAAATTTGCTGGCCCTACTCTGCCGGCCTAACTCTAGGTTAGGATTGCGCTCTGAGTCATGATTTGGCTGGCAGAGCATGGAAATTGATTCAAGAGCCCTGATTGCTGTAAAAGAAATCAGTGGGGAGAGAAAAGATGTAGGAAACCAAAGAAAATGGCTTGAACGATGCAATGCCATATACATATATTTAATATCAAGGTCACCATTTTCACTGGAATTCCACTTACTATTCTCAGGGACAATGAGCTGCCTTTCTGGAAGCCCTCTCTGAATTTAAAATGCATTTGTCATCAAAGTTAACTCTCAAATGGACAAGTATTGATGTCACAAAACAAATACCACTGTGGGAAATATTAGTTCCCCTTTCAGAGCGTCTAAGCAATAATTTAATGGGCTTGGAGAGCAAACTGTGCCTCAAACCCTCGAGACCATCAGCCAATTGGTGTTTCAGTCATGCTGACATTCAGCCCTTGGAAACAGCCCTTGAGTCGCTCAGCCTGCACATAGCAGCATTCACAAAAAACTGAATCCAGTGATTGTTATAAAATATAAATGCCTCCAGGAAATGAAAGAAATATAACAAGCCTCCGAGTTCCTTGATACTGTGCCTTCAGACAGTTTGTATAACAATATATTATTTCCTACCAAGTCATCAATTTTTAACCTTTTTTCATACATTATAAACCCTCCAAAGAACTATTTCTCATTCTTCTATTGCCTCAACTGTGGTTGTTTCAAGCATACACTCCAAAAGAAAGATCTATTTCCTGGGCTAAAACAGTTGATCCAGGGCTTAAGTATTATAGCAATAGAGGTATTAGGATATCAGGCATGAGCTGTAATCCTAAACACACTTATCAGAGAATAAATCCCATTGGACACTGTGGGAATTACTTCTGAGTAAACCTGTGTAATACTGCACTGTTGGAAAGCTCGTTATAGTGTTAAATATTTTGGTAGATCAGGACAATCCTATCCAACAGCCAAATCCTATTCCTTCCACCGCCATAACATGCAGCTGTGCCAAAACACTGTGCTGCATGCTAAGCTGGTTTGTGTGTGCGAGAGAGAGTGAGAGTTCGGGAGGCATGGAAGAAGCAAAGGAAAACATTTTCCCTTACAACCTCCCCTACCCATCAGCCTACCAATCGCCAATGGGTCTCATCGGACCTCCACCAGGTCTTTAGCTGTCACAAGTCCAAAGAGAGAAGGGGCATGTCAGGAGGGAGAAAGGGATAGAATCCTGGCACAGGCCATGAGCACCAGAGCACACCCCCTCCCACCCTGCTATGCCTCCTCACCTCCCTGCCCTTTTCTGCCCAACCCTCCCTCCTGTTCTGGCCGCCCCTCCAGGTTAGTTACACCCTGTGCAGAGCCACATGATGGAGTGGGCCGTTGCCAACATGGCCATTTCAGCCATGCAGACAACTGTTCCCTGCCCTCCCTGACAAGCCTCCTGGCAAGTTCTGATCATCCCTTTCTCCACCCCTTCCTTTCCCCCTCCCTGCCCATAGTCCACCCTCTGCACCATCTCACATCCTCCAACAGTGGCTGGGTGTTCTGTAAAAGTCAACCTCAACAACAAAGCAAAAACAGTTGATGCTCCAAAATAATTCAGCAGAGCATCCCGCTGCAGATCAAATACAGGAGACGTTTTAAGGGAAAGGAAGATAAAAAGGGGGGATTTTCACTACAACATGCAATTAATCTATGACAGTGTTATTCAAACTGTGGGTCATGATATCAGGTGGGTCGTGGAGAGCTGGGGACAGCCATCTTGGAAGCTGCAGACCTTGCTAGATTCCTTTTGTGAGTTAACAGCTTAAATTTTTAAGTGAGAGGTTTTTTTTAAAAAAAATTGTTTTTAGTTCAGTAGACATGTAATATGTAGACAAATAAATATTTTGTTCTCAGGATGTTTCCTCAGTTGTACAATGCTGCAATCCAAGAATGCCAATTTACATTTCAGGATTCCCATTTTATTATGTTAAAATGACAGCACATAATAATAATAATAATAATAATAATAATAATAATAATAATAATAATAATAATAATAATAATACTTGGATTTATATACCACCTTTCTTAGGTCACCAGATTTCTCTAATGACTATAACTCAAGGCGGTTTACATAGGCAGACTTTATTCAGAAACCCGAAGGTTTTTACAATTTATACAGAAATGTTCTATCTTTCAAGAACTACACACATACAGATGGATCTTTCTGGATTTAGTCCTTCTTTCTGGCCACCCTGCTCAATGATGTCACTTCTGGCTAAGACATCACTTCCGGGTTAAAGACATCACTTTGGGGGGGGGGGGGGTCCCGACATAAGTGCTATTCTAAAAAGTGGGTCTGGGTTTAAAATGTTTGACGTACAGTATCTATATGATATGCCTCCCAATATCTATGACATATGGATGTGGATCACATAATGAACATGACCAGGACTAAATAAAAGAATTCACTTTCCCCAGCAAGGGTGACCCTGTCCTTCCCACCAGACTTTGGACCCATCAGCTATATGCAAGAGTCTGCAGAATGAGCAGTATCTTGTAAAGCAATAGGCTAGTAATATGAAGAATTGTTAGGATATAAAACATGCTACAATCCCTGTAAAGGAAGAGAGAGAATTATTTGGAACATCTTCCAAGAATGCCCACAGGCTACCTGCCTAAGCATTCTTTTCGTGATTGAGATACTGGCCTAGATATTACTCAAATAATATCTGGAACAACCTTTCTCACCCTTATAAATTCATACAGAAACCCAGCCAAGCATTGGGATGATTCATGACATTTGTCTTTTGCTTTATGTGAAAAAGATGGCTCCATTACAGGCGGCCATTTATACTGAACCATTTATACTGATGTGTAACCAGGTATTGTGGATTGTTCTAGCAGCAGCCAATTAATTCCTAATATTTATCGACATTTTATACTGGGCATGATCACCCTGTTGCAACGTCGCCAACCATGATACACTTTCCCCAGTAGGGCGAATAGCAATGGTGATGGGGAATTAAGATTGAGAAAAACAGTGCTTCCTGACCAGTGGTAGTAGTCCCACTGGTGGTTCAGAAAGGGAAGTGGTCCTTGGCCCCACTGTTAGAGAGGTTGCATGGCACAGACGGGTCCACTGGGCTGACACCACCAGACTCTGAGATGGCCAAGATGACAATGCAGCAGATGGGAGCAAACTGGAAGAGAAATCTGGAGGCTGCTGCAACCTGAAACATCTCTTCCTTGCTGCAGGGACAACATTAGAACAAGCTACCACAGACATCTCTGGTAACAGTGGTACTTGAAAAGAAAATACTGTATATGCAAACAAGCAAACCAAAAAGCTTAGAACATAAGAAGAGCCCCACTGGATCAGGTCAAAGACCAATGTCCAACTTCCTGTATCTCACAGTGGTCCACATGTTGAAAAGTCCTGGACAAGAGCTTCTCTCTAGGGTGGAAAACCTTTTGTTATGATTGAATGCTTTTGTATCCTTGAATTAATACCTTATCTCAGCATTTCCCAAAGTCCTACTCAGACTTTGGGACTGCAAGCAAGCAGTGGCATTCCTACAGAGGGGGCGGACGGTTAAGTTTTGCAGAAGCCTGAGCTCCTGTGTAATATGGCCCTTCCCCCTTGTCTCCAGAGCCATTTGCGGCGCAGACAGCTGGCTCAGAGGCTTTGCTCTCTAAGCCAAAACGGCTCTGGAGGCAAGGGGGAGGGACCACGTTACACAGGGACTCAGGATCCTGCAAAACCTGGTGCTTTGCCCCCCCCAGTAGAAACCCACTGCAGGTAAGTATATGCAGGGGCAGGGCTTGGGATGGGGTGTTCCAATGATGCTGCAGGAATCATGGCTCCACAGGCATCCAGGGGCTTTTCCCCTTACCTGGGGTGGGGTTGGGCTGGCCTTGGGGACAGCCTGGGAGGCCTGCAGCTTGAAATGGCCCCAATTCACGATCAGCGCACACTTTCAGTTTTCAATTGAAAACCGGAAGTGTGCTCCGATTGCAAATCGGGGCCATTTCAAGCGGTAGGGAGGCTGGCAGAGAGGGCTGCATTTGTTCCTTTACCCCATGTCAAGCCTCAGCAGCCACTATTGGTCTTCTCTCATTTGCATCAGCGAGAGAGTGCAGAATCGAGTAGCCCCATGTACGGCTTTCAGGCTGAGGGGGTAGGATCTGGGGGCAGCCTCTGCCACTGCCACTGCCCATCTTCTGGACCTGGTCCACCCACCTCTACCCCTCGTCACACTCCCTTTGCCCAGTTTCTCTCCCTCCCACCATCCTCTGCTCTCCCTCTGGGACATTTCCATGATGCTAGGTGACAAATTCACCACTGTTGGTGCCTGGGCCCCTCAAATCAATTCAGAAGCCCAGCATTCACCCACACTGGCCTCCACATGGCATCTGTCTCCTCCTGGCCACCAAAAAGTGCTTTATGACACTTTTGATGCTGGCTGTTTCCAGGGCAATGCGCCTGAGTTGTGGCTTTGGAGGATTGGGCCATAAGTAACAGGGAAGACAGTAGAGGAAAGTCTTTGAAGAATAAAAGGACATGTTGACTGGGGGGGGGGAGCATTTCTACCAAACTGGAAAAAAGCATTTTTACCAAAGATGACTTCTAATTCCTTCTGGGAATAAACATGTTTTTTTCACAGGGGAGAAACATGTGCATGAAAAGTCAAGTATTCATCTGCAGCCCAGGTTTAAGAAACTGAACATTTCTCCTGATCCTTTTTATTTCCACAAGATGGTCACTTTCTGCCCATGATTGTTGAATTCTCAGGACAGTTTGTAAATTGCAATAAAATGCAACTGGAACATTCAGAACACAATAAAGTGCACTGAGAATAGAATAGTGTAATTTAACGTGCCAGAAGATGACATAAAGATATTTCAATGCATATCAGAAAGTGGAGAGGCAAGAAAAATTGGTGGTATTTAATACAGTCAAAATGGTGACATGAGTGCCACATTGGGAAGCAATCTTCTACTGGACTATTTCCTCACCTTCTGCTTCTTCTCCTGGATCCCCCATGAAGTGAAGTCATTGGTGTGTGTTTTTAATAAATCCCAGTTTTTGAAAGTCAAAAGAATTCCAAATTCTTTTTAGAATGTTCTGAAGGCTTTGTCTCTGACTTTTGAGTTTTTAAGGTTTCATTGATTCAGGATTGAGAACAACATTGCACGGAACACATTGTGGCTTCCCAAAGCCATTGCTGATCAAATTTTAGGTAGCCTTCAGAGTATTTATGTTCCTCTTCTCTGCATGCTGAGACTCACCTAGGCAGGCAGAGGGAAAGCGAAACACGCCTGCCAGGGGAGACTTCACCATGTATGCATACACACACATGCACGCACGTGCAAACGCCTAGCCAAGACAAGGCTAGTTTCCCCCACAGCAGAAACATTGAGCAAGTGGCAGTCTAATAGGGATTAATTTCCCTGGCCAGAGATTCCCACTGTTCCCAATGGCTAAGTTTTGCAAAGCTAGTTTGCAAAGGGGCCCCCAGAAGGTGCAGGGTGGACAATATCATTCGTAAAGATAGTAAAGAAAGCATACCCACCACCAATCACTCCAGGAACAACTGCTGATGCTCAGGCTCTTACTGTGTTGTCTCTCCCACTTTATACTCTCACCAACCATATTCTTAAACCCTGCCTTTCAAGATGGTGTTCTGCCAGAAACTCCCACTGGGCATCCCGGAGGGCCCTGATGCCCACACTAGGCTGACTAGTTTCCCCTCCAGAGCGGCCTCAGACAGGCAAGAGGGAGGGGGTTCATTCACCCACTGGGCCTCCTCTCTTCCAGCAGCTTTGATTGGGATCACCGGCTGGCCAGCCTCCTCCAGACTGCCCTCATCACTGGCTTAGATCCAAACTACTCTAAATCTAGCACCAACAAAACCCACCAACAAACAATAGGCAGTCAGCTTGCCCAAGCCACAACTGCCTCCTCCACTTAGTGGTTCCAGGGCCGTGGCAGACATACAACAATTCCCAACAATAGTCTCACAAAACAACCTTACCTTATCTAGTCCTTCAGCCGGTTCCTCAGTCCATCCCTCAGGCAGGCAGTCCAGCCAGCACTCCATCAGTCCAGCACCTTCCCAGGTCCCTCTCCTACAGCTTCTGCCTCCAACTTTATACTGAGGCCAGCCAATCAGTGGGCAGGCTTTAATTCATCAGCCACACCCATCTGCACCTGTGCTGGCCTCCCTTCATAGCCAGGGGCCTCATCAGCCTACAGCTGTGCTCCCGAGGCTTGCAAAGACCTTGGGGTATAATCCCCGGTTTATCTGGGACAAGGGGCCATTGCTGATACCACTCCCTATCTCCTCGGGCTATCTCCTGTCTTTTCCAATACAGATGGTGGCAGAATTTTTTGTTAGAAAGAAACTTCCAAGATGGCAGTGCCCAGTTTTTCAGTATGCTGCCACTGAGCAATCTGCCACCCCCTGAATGGATTATGTAGACAAAGTTACAGTATTAGGTATAAATATACAAATATTAATGCACCAACTTACAAAGTTTGTGTGTGTACACACACACACACACACACACACACACACACACACACACACAGGGCACAATCCTACCCTGTGCCAGAACAGCACAGGCTGGCAGTTCTGCCCCAAACGCAGGTTGGGACTGTGCTGGCTCCTCCATGGGGCAAGGGCATGTTCATGCCTTGCCCTGGGTAGGTGCCAGCCAGCCAGCCCTATGGGCTACTCGGGCTACTCTGGGCTATACAGCAGGCACAGTTTTGAGCAAGCTGCGCAGCCCAAATCGGGACAGGGGCTTGCATCAGCCCTAAGGCACGCTTGGATTGTGTTGACAAGTTCAATAAAAGAAAACGTTCACTGTCTGCACTTTTTCTTTGGCCATTCTTTGGTCATGTCACGACTATTACTGAAGATAATTTTGCCATGGGGGTTGCCAAATGCGTCTGGTCCCCAAGTGTCAAATGACCTTGGTAGCATGGAAGAATGGCAAAGCCAGGTGTATGAATGTGCCCACACAGAAACAGACACATTCGGAAAGGGCTATTAGCTTTTGAAACGGTCAGTTTAAACACGACGCTATTACAGACAATTGCACCGTCCTTCCCAGTCCTAAGAGTCTCAGGGAAAAGATGAGAACGGGCGTGGAAAGAAAGAGGAAAGGAAGTGAAGAGATTGTGTCAAATTGGCTCTGGATCTCTCAGATGCAGCACAAAACTGAGGTCGTGAAACCTTTTGGTCATTATAGGTTCTGTTCTGCTGCTCTCGTACCTCCTTTCCACCTTCATTATTCATCATGGATCTATCCCATATGATTTAGATGAACCACAGGCTGAACCTTCAGGATTATGAAGAATTGCTGAGAAAATGGAGATGTGTTTTATTAATGCATAGAACTGAAATCCAGAGGAGATTTGTAGAACATGATTCATAATGAGCCCAAGAAGCCAAAGACCAGTATTTATGAGATCGTTTCACGTTTTGTACCTACAGCCCTAGCTTCTGGAGCAATGCAGAATGAGAAAAGTAACACGATGCCCAACACCTTTGAAAGCACTGACTGAAATGCAGCTGTTCGGATTAAAAACCTATTTGTGCCCGCAAGCAGGACACTTCCCTGAACATTCACAGCAGTCTATTTATTCAGCAATTTCCTTATATCAGACCTTAAGTCTTTCCACCTGACTTACATTTTTTTTCCAATTTAAATTAAATCTAATTAATGAAATCTACTGGTACAAATTATTCTTAAGTAGTATATACTGTATTGAACTGTGCTGCACTCCAGTAGCTCTTTTGGTTTTCTACTTTTGGTCAATAAAATCCCACTTACCATCCTCTCAAATCAAATGCTTCCAGCATGCCAATTTCTTTGTAAAAAAAAGAAGAAATTTTAGATTTCAAAGGCACTCAAATGTTCCCCAGACCAATTAAGATCCCATTTGCTTTCTAAATGGACTGAAAACAATTGATCCTTTTCACTGTCAGTCCCATCAATGACACATGGAAATGGTGTCCTTGCAGTAGACCACTCGCATTTGTAGGCCTCGCCAACTGTTCATCTTAGCAATAAAAGGTCTCAGGAAGCAAACTAGCCAATGCATGCTTCAGAGGTGTGCACAGTGCGTCCGACCAGAAGCACCTTTTTATCTCAACAACAGCCCCATGGTGGAGAGTGGGTCATCCCAACCAGAACTGCAGCACATGGTGTTTTCATGTTTCAGCTTCACATTTTGTCCATCTGCCATTTTTATCCCCCAAATCAAAATGGAAATTTGATACCAACTCAGCAATCTTTTCAAATCTATGAATCCACAGAGCAACCAGAACTGAGATTGTGGAGGATGTGGGTGAAGGGTGCATGCCAGCAGAAATTTCTCCTCTGCATTCCTCTTCTCTGTTGGGGTCCATAAGGGTTCTGGTGTTGGTCCCCTACTATTCTCTCCCAACATTCTCTCCTTGGCTGACCATATGGCTTTCAAAATAACCCACCTGCACTTCTGCATCCCAAACCCCTTTTCCTCCATACAGCCCTGCATCTGTGCCTACCTGTCCAATATATCCACATGGATAGCTCATCGTTGCCTCAAAGGCAACATGTCCATCTGAACTACTGCATCTGGACAACGCAACTGAACTACTCATCTTTTCTCCAAAGCCCTTCCATCTTTCCTCCAATGCCTCAATCACTCTGCATATCTGCTGACAACATCACCATTCACCCTGTTGATAGGTCACATACATATTTTATTTATCTCTCTTTTGTTCCCCATATTCAGTCAGTTGCCAGATGGTGTCATTTCTACTTGCTCAGCACTGCAAAGCACTAACCATTCTTCTCTGCCCCTTAGCTGGAAATCTGGTTCATACTCTGATAAGTTCCCAGCTTGACTACAACAATCTTATTCTCCTTGACCTTCTATTTTTATGCCTTTATCCAAAATTCTCCTGCCAAGATCATTTATCTCTCACATCACTCAGACCATCTCTGTTAAGAATGCAAGACCATGAGCCCTGCTGCATCAGGTCAAAGTCCCCTCTAGTCCCCCTTCCTGTATCTCACTGTGGCCCTCAGGGAGCACACAAGACAACAAGATACCTGCATCCTGTTGCCACTCCCTTGCACCTGACATGCTGAAGCAGCCCAAAACCAGGAGGTTGCACATACCCATCACAGCTTGCAACCTGCAATTGACTTTTCTTCTGCTTTTTCTCACATCTCTTCACTGGATTTCCTTTGGTATCCAGTTTAAATTCCTTGTCTTTTGTTTAAAGCAGTGTTTCCCAAATTTACCTGGGTCATGACGACCCTGAAGCCTCTTCTTCCTGGCTTAGCCAAGCACTGGCCATCTTGGATCTCATAAAATCTTGCAAGATCCAAGATGGCCGTGCCAGGGGGAACATATAGGAGGGGCCATCCGGGACATCCTGCAGTGCCCCTATGAGTGTGCCGCAATGGGCTAAGGCAGTATTTCTCAAACTGTGGGTCAGGACTCACTAGTTAGGTGGCAAACCAATTTCAGACGGTTCATGCAGCACCTAGCACAGTCATCACTGAAAATATGGAAAGATGGGACACTGGACAGGGAGAGGATTGTGTGGTTCTTTTGCTTGTGTCAAGGTTGTCAATAGACTTTTTTATTTCTGATTCACTTCACTATTGTAAAATAGCTAAGAAATGACACAACTTATTGCTGATTGCTGCATTCTCAGGAAAGCAGCAGGATCTGGTGGCACAATGACGGCACTTTCCAGCATGGCATCACTCCTAGTTCTGGACAGATTGTCATTGTAAAAAGTGGGTACTGGTGCTAAAACGTTTGAGAACCACTGCCCTAAAGCATAATGATGCGCACTTTGGGAACCCCTGCATTAAAGCAATCCATGACTTTGCCCAAATTTCTTTTTTGACCCTTGTTACTCACAGTGCAGTCCTGTCATGTGCGCAGCACCAATGCAACAGGGTTGCATCTGTGGCAGCACTGGTCCCATTGTGCCCGCTCTGCAGCTCCCTTGCGTTGGCCGAAGTCGGCTGGTGCAAGGGAGGTGCCATCTTGGAATGGGGCAAGGGGAAGATGTTTCTGGGCGGGCAATGGGCGGGCGATGGGCGGGTCAGCAGGTGTGCCAGCCTGGGAGGGAGGCGGGCCCAGGATTCAGCCATAAGGCCGAATCCTAGACCCGTTTGGGAGGCTGCACAGCCCCAATTTGGGCCGCATAGTTTCCTCAGCTCTGGGCCTGCTGTTTAGCAGGCGCAGGTCTGAGGACCAGATAGGGGAGGCTGGAGCACAAACAGTACGAATGGTACGAGGGTACTGGCCATTCCGGCGCAATATAGGATTGCACTCTCAATAAATTAGACCATGACCTTCAACTCTGCCACCCTCAGCTACCCAAAGTTCTTGGTTGTGGTTCCATTTATTTTCATTTAATGTCCATTATGTGTGCAACTTCTGCCATGATCGTGTAGGTGGTACCATCTCTTGTCCGTCAAATCCCTCCTCAAACCTCCCCTTTCCACGTGTCCTATATCAAAATCCATGATTTTACCTTTTCAAACTATAACCAAGTATTACGCACATGTGACTGCCTCTGCTCACATTGACAGAAACAACTTCAGCCTTCTTAAAAAAAATATACTAGCTTTTTGTTACCTGGCATTGCCCGGGTGACAAAATGATCTTCCACAAGTTTATGCATTTTGCACCCCTTCTTGCCCCCCCCCCACGCCGATGGGGGCCAAACCTGGACTCCAACTGCGTCGGGAGCGTCACCAGTCGCCTCGGCGACTCCGGAAACTATGGACTCAATGCCAATTTCACCCGTTTTCGGCCGTCTTCACTTCAGGCCCCCTATGCACCCCCACCCCCGGGGGCGCTAGGTGGCCTGACCCCTGGAGTGTCTGTCGCCAGGCCGCAAGGCACGCGCATGCCGAGTTTGGTGCGCGTCACTCCAGGCGTTCCAGCATGGCATGGCAGACGTTGTGTCTTGCACCACTTCTCGCATCCCATGCTGAGGGGGGTGAACCAGACTCCAACGGTGTCGGGAGCATCGCCGCTCGTCCCGGCAACCCCGGAAACTGGATTCGACGCCGATTTTGGCCATTTTTGACCATTTTCATGTGGGGACCCCCGTGTACCCCCACCCCCGGGGGCGCTAGGGGTGTCTGACCCCTGCAGTGTTTGTCGTCAGGCCGCAAGGTGCATGCGTGCCAAGTTTTGTGTCGATCGGTCCAGGCATTCCAGCAGGGCATGGCGGACGTTTTGTTTCACACCCCTTCTTGCACCCCACGCCAAGGGGGGGTGAACCCAGACTCCAACGGCATCGGGAGCATCGCCGTTCATCCCGGCGACCCCAGAAACTATGGATTTGACACTGATTTTGGCCATTTTTGACCGTTTTCATGTGGGGACCCCTGCGTACCCCCACCCCTGGGGGCGCTAGGGGGGCCCGACCCCCACAGTGTTTGTGGCCAGGCCGCTAGGCTTCTGCATGCCGAGTCTGGCGCCAATCGGTCTAGGCGTTCCAGCAGGGCATGGCGGACGTTGTGTTTCGCACCCCTTCTGGCCACCCATGTGGGGGTAGGCTAAACCCAGACCCGAACTGCATTGGGAGCGTCGCAGCTCATCTCGGCGACCCCGGAAACTGTGGATTTGACGCCGATATTGGCCGTTTTTGACTGTTTTCACGTGGGGACCCCCGCGTACCTCCACCCCCGGGGGCGCTAGGGGGGCCCGACCCCCGCAGTGTTTGTGGCCAGGCCGCTAGGCTTCCGCATGCCGAGTCTGGCGCCAATCGGTCCAGGCGTTCCAGCAGGGCATGGCGGACGTTGTGTTTTGCACCCCTTCTGGCCCCCATGTCGAGGAGGGCCAAACCCAGACTCCAACAGCATCGGGAGCGGCACCGCTGATCTCGGCGACCCCAGAAACTGTGGATTTGACGCCAATTTTGGCCGTTTTTGACCGTTTTCACGCGGGGACCCCCACATACCCCCACCCCCGGGGGCGCTAGGGGGGCCCGACCCCCGCAGTGTTTGTCGCCCGGCCGCAAGGTGTATGCGTGCCAAGTTTCGTGCCAATCGCTCCAGGCGTTGCGGAGCCTATGCGAGACATACATACACACACACATACCCAGGCTTTTCTTTATATATATAGATTGTCCGGCTTCAGATTCAAAGATCTTCAAAATAAAAACTTTATTTGGAGAAGATAATTAGTCCTGAGAGTTCAGTAGCTTTTTGTGCATCCTAAAGGCAATGCATAGAATTAACTGGATTTAGTGCTCTCAGTATTTGTGGAATATTTTGCTTCCATGGTTTCCGCAGTTACATATGTTTTTCCTATATACCCTTGAAAAAAGTAGCTTCCATTCTGTCCCTACAAGCCTTCATTAGCATGTCTCTTGCAAAAGGTCACTCCTACACATTGCGTCACAAGACCAACCTAATTTAATCTTTCCATGGCAAATTACCGGTTTCACATATTTAGAAGGAAAACATAAAGTGACACTTTCAAGACTTCCGCTAGATGAATCATATAATATTTATGAAACTAACTGTAAACATAATTTGCTATTGAGGAAAGGAGCCTGACTTGCAAGCATACTAGTGTCCGCTAAGTTCCCAACATACAAACCGGTTCTGTCCCAGAGTTCTGTCTGGAAGTTGTAATGTATGTACCTCAAAACAGCTGGCTCTTGTGCAAAAGCACCCCACAAGGGATATAATCAAGGTGGAGGGAGGAACTGAGCCTTCTCCAACAGCAGAAGCAGTGAGGTTTACAGCAGGAGTGCTGCGGAGCTGCCTTTGAAACTTTTCCCCGCAAAGATCCTTAGTGGACAAGTGTCAGGCTCAGTAGAAGGCAAACTGAGAAACCTAGGCTATATTAAGGTCTAGGCCATGTTCTTTCTCAAGGACTGCCTAAAAGCGCAATCCTAAACTGGACGTGGTGGCGCTGAGGGTTAAACCGCTGCTGCTGGACTTTCTGACCGGAAGGTTGACAGTTCGAGACCACGTGACAGAGAGAGCTCCCGTTGTTTGCCCCAGCTCCTGCCAACCAAGCAGTTCGAAAGCACGTAAAAATGCCAGTAGATAAATAGGTACCACTTCGGTGGGAAGGTAACAGCGTTCCGTGCGCCTTGGCGTATAGTCATGCTGGCCACATGACCATGGAAGCTTGTCCTCAGACAAACGCTGGCTCTACACACTTAGAAACGGAGATGAGCACCGCCTCCTACAGTCGGTCACAACTAGACCATTTGGTCGTGGGGAAATCTTTACCTTTTTAAACTGTTAGGCTGGCATAAGAAAAGCCAGCAAAGTTTGGCCAGCACAAGGGCCACCATGAAGCATGTGTGGACCACTCTCTGGGACAGGGAGGATGGCGCATGTCTGTGTGCTGCCTTCTGACTCCAAGAGTGGTCAAAACATACTTTACGGTGTCCCTTGTGCTGCCCAAACTTTGCTGGCTTAGTTTATGCCAGCCTAACTCAGTTTAGGATAGCATCCTAAGACACAGTAAGGAACTCGTGTTACATTAAGAGCCCAAGCCTATGCATTTCTACTCATAAGTAAGTTCCATTATAGTCAATGGGTTTTACTCCCAGGTAAGTGTGGATAGGACTGCAGCATCAGTATACAACCCTATACAGATTTACATGGAAATAAGAGCACAATCCTAACCCAGCGTTGCACTGGTGCAAAGCTCTTGCGCTGGCCCAGCGCTCTTGCAAACCTATAAATCATGCCTGTGCTGCAGATTTGGGCGCTGGGCCAGCGCAGGCAGCAGCACTAGCCCACAGATGCTGCACTGCCTGTCATCTGTGCTGGCCAAGCGCCCAAATCTCCAGCGGAGTTCTGCGGGTAGGGGCCCATACCGAGAGCATGCCAGAAGCGAGCAGGCAATATAAAGGGGTGGAGGGACGGCAGATCCATGGGCGGGCCCTTGCCCCAGGGAGGCTCGCAAGCGCACCGAAGCTGCGCTGGATTTGGTGCAGGCCTGCTGGCCTCACCAATCCAACACAGCTCAGGATTGCCCCTGCTAACTGGGCAAGAGGCACTTTTCCAAGTGGTGTTTCTCTTATATTTAGCAGGGGGAGAGTAATTGTCCCTCTTCACCCCTGCGCAGTCTTTCTAGTGGCTGTTGCTGGTGGTTTGCCTTTTTTTTATTTTTAGATTGTGAGCCCTTTGGGACAGGGAGCCATTTAATTTTATTATTATTACTATTTGCCTGTAAACCGCTTTGTGAACTTCGTGTTGAAAAGCGGTATATAAGTACATATTGATTGATTGATTGATTGATTGATTGATTGATTGATTGATTGATT
>JAJKFI010000019.1:4226279-4253739 GCA_029204185.1 Lerista edwardsae
CTCTCTCTCTCTCTCTCTCTCTCTCTCTCTCTCTCTCTCTCTCTCTCTCTTTCTCTCTCTCTCTCTCTCTCATTCTGATCTGCCAGGCATGCAGACCTCTCTCCAGATCAGCCACATGGAGTTCACCATGCCATGAGGTCTCACACCGCCATGCAGAGGAAATACCTCCAAGATTCCCTGTTCCAAACTTTAGGACCTGTACAGCTAACAGAGATGCAGATGTTTGTGAATAGTAAGTTTCCAAGATGGCTGCTCCCAGCTTTCTGCAACCCACCTGACTTCAAGTTGCAACCCACCAAGTGGGTCCCGACCCACAGTTTGAATAACACTGGAATAGGAACATCCAGTTTGGTGTGAACAAATTGCATATTAAACAATAGCACAGGAATTTGCAGGGCTGCAAGTATTCTGTGCCAATTTCCCCCCCTCCCAAACACTTTCACCAGATTCCTTGTAAATATAGGCTAATAAATCATGCAAATTGAGAGTAAAATATGCAAATAGTAAGCAACAGCTTGTGTGAGCATTTGGCAAAGGTCATTGTTAAAGGCGGTGCAGCAATTTACTCTTGCTCACATCGGCTTCGAAGCATTTTCTTAGCCCCCTCCTTGCTTTGAACACCCTACAAAAGCAATATACAGTAATAGGCAGTCATTCCATTAATGGAGCTCATTCCAAGGTTTGACTTACCTTGTAAATATTGTAAACCAACTCAGGAGGCTGTGATGCCTCTATTGTTAATTAGCCTGCTGAAGGGCCAGAATGAAACCAAATGGACATTGTTGTGTTTAGCCTACAGAACCATTATCATGTGTGCTCTTTCACTCGCTGCTGGGCTGCCTCCGCGGAAGCAGTCAATTAACAAGCTCCAATTGTAGCACGGTGCCAATAACTGTGATTCTGCTGGCACTGCTGCCTTGGAACAAAATATATATACAATGTGTTAAATTAGGGCTCTGGTCAAAACATTACAGAGGAAGCCAGCACGAACAACATTCCAGTCTTTGGGGGCTTTGGGCTGGAACTATAGACTGGCCCCTGCATGTACAGGACATTATTTTGAATGACCGTGAACCAAAGTATGCCAGATCTTATTCTCTCCCAATGGCAAGAAGAAACATACTTCATTCTCTTGCCTAGCTTTTAAAAGAAAGGAGTGCTTTGTATTAGCTTTGGCCTGTCAATTCAATACAGGTAAGCTTGAAGTAATCTCCCTTCTCGGGTTTGTCGCCAAGAGAACTACAGAAAGCAGTTGCTAATAGGAAATAGGAGAGAACAGTGCCCCCTGCACCCATACAAAGTAATCAAGCTACAATGGATAGAACAAGGTTGTACCCTAGTAATGTGCAGAAGGAAGTTGCGCCCAGTCCCCCAGAGAACCGTCTGTAATGGGCTGAGGGCGTAATCCTAACCAACTTTCCTGCAGTGGAATAGTATCACAGAGTCCTGCTCAAGGTAAGGGAATGTTTATTCCCTTATCTCAGAGCTGCATGGTGCTGGAAAGTTGGTTAGGATCAGTGGTGTCATCTACTCTCTCGCAAGCCGGAACGCTGGGCGGGACTTGAGTGATTGACAGTCCGTCGATTCACTTCCGGTTTCTTCGCACGCCCCGCGCGGCTTTCCCTCGCCTTGGAGGGGGCGCCTGCTCGCCCAGGCACCCGGCGCGCCCCCCACCCATCCCCCCTGGCGAGCAGGCGCTCCCTCCGAGGCGAGGGAAAGCCACGCGGGGCGCGCGAAGAAACCGGAAGTGAGTCGACGGGCTGTCAATCACTCAAGTCCTGCCCAGCGTTCCGGCTTGCGAGAGAGTAGATGACACCACTGGTTAGGATTACACCCGGAGTCTAGCAGCGAAAGGGCACATTTTATGAACAAGTGGGCCTCCTGCAAAGTGTACCCACCCCTTTCATTGATCATTTGAGTCTGCACAGTCCATCTCCTTCCTACAACAGGTATGCCCCCAGATAAAAGCAGCTTCTCCCAGTACAATTTGGGCAGCGACAGTGGCTGCAATCTTATCTCCCTCGACATGGGGGATATACTTTCCTCCCATAAAAGCTTCCTCACAGCCCTAATCTGCTGCCAAATAGACGCTGTCTTTTTTCCCCAAGGGAGATGGTTGTTTTAGTAGAGCGCCCTATCAAGAGCTTCCACTCAATGGTAAAGGGTAAGTCAATGAAAGGGCAAGAAAAGAGTGGGCAGCCCAAGCCTAACTAACTCTCAGTGCGGCAATGCACCAGCACCAACACGGCAACCGCTGTATCCCACAGGGGAGTTTTGGCACCTGGAGACCTCTTTGGGGAAAGGGAACAATTGTTTCCTTTTTTCTGGGGTGAGCCCCAGCAGCAAGTATGGGTCAACTCAGACCTGCATCAGCTTAATAGCTGGTACAAGCCCATGTTGAGCCATGCAGGCGGATCAGACCAGGGAAGGGGTCAGGATTTAATCTTACTACATCCCAGAAAAGATCATTTCTATTGTATATTCAATTAATTGCCAACAGGAGGCCACACAATGGGCTGGCAAAATGGATGTCTATTTTTCAGAAGATCTGTTGCAGTCACAGATCATAAGAGTGAGGCACCAGGGGACCTTATTGAAAGAGCTCCGGTTTCTTTCCATGTTGAGCTTCAGCTGCTACACGATGAGCCCCTGTGAGTCTCAGAAGGACACTTGTACTAATCCGGGTTGGCAAACATGCTGCAACTTCATGCTGCTTTCTTCGCACAAAAAATACGCAGCAAATCTAACCAAATGTATGTATTTGTGTAATTATAAAGTACCTAACACCAGGATGTTCTGCACAAAAATTAAGCTGTTCGCAGACGTATAACCGAAAGTTTTAGATAGGGAAAAAAGGAAAGAAAAATATAGCGAGAAAAACCCGTGTGAACTGGAGTGTTGGCTCATGCATTCTTTGAATTGTTGCCCAACGTGTTTTTATATGCACATGAACATGGTGTTAGGTGCATGCTGGGGGAGCAGCAGCTGTCCCTGTGGGGTTTCTCAGATCTCTGCTAGCTATATAGCTGGTGCAAATCTGGGAAGCCTCATGTAGGCCTGCCTTGGAAAGGATATGGCAGGATATGGCAGAGAAGGCACCTGCTGATCTTGGACTCTTCCAGGCCCAATCCTCGCCTTCCCTCCTTCTGTCTCTCCTCCCCACAGTAATACTCCATCCTCGCCTTCAAAATGTACTTCTGCCATCTAATCCGGTCCCAGCCCACCACCACCCAGTGCAATCTTACCTGAGCCGGATGGTGCAGGCTGAGAGGCTGGTGATGTCGGCACATGAGCAGCTGCAAATGTGCTTGATGGTACATTTGCAACACTCAGAGCCAGGCCAGGGGTGACTGCGCCAACTCAATGATAACTTAGGCTTGTGCTGTAAATGATTTAGTATTTGGTCATCAATCAGCTCAGATGTCACTAATCCTGGCTCAGATGCAAGTGGATGTACTAGAATAAATGGTATTTCTTGATCACAATATCCTGGCTATTGAATCCACAGTGGCTAAATTAAAGAGAGGAGAGTTTCAAATAAACGTTTAGAATGTGAGAAATGTTCTTCCCAGTAGGAACTATCATAGATCTGTGCTTTCACCCTGCAGTGAGATGCAAATTGAGCCAAGGCATCAGGAACTGAATACTCAGCTTTTCTCTTCCTGCACAGAAAATGGATTGTGTTTTGGCTCCGTTTTGTAGATTTGCATATTTCCCCTTCCAGAATTGTTCACTAGAGTTTTACAATGTAATTTCGCCTCTGTGCCCGCTGTCGGTTTTAGTCCGATACAAAGGCTATCATGTTGAAAATCTGTTCTTTCTTTGATGTAGCTGCCAAAGAGGCTCTTAGTCCATTGAAAATCAAATTTTGTGATGTTTTCTTTGTGATGGTGCCGTGACCACACCATCATTCTGTATTTATAGTGCTCCCTGCATTATTTCTCCATGTTTCTGATTTCACAGAAGCTGTGAATATCCTTTCTTTATTATTGGCCTAGCCTACACATGCAAAAAGCATTTGCTTCCTGTCACTTAGAAATTGGTTGGTTAGTAATAGAAAAGTCCATACGTTTGACTCATTCCTTATCAGGCCCATCATGGATAGACTGATCTTTGTCATTTGACTTTGTCAACATTTGGAGAGCCCCTGTCACCAAACAAGGTACGTAGGCATAATACACTGATAATGCATTGCAGTCCAAAAATACTTTGCTTTAGCCATATATAAGTCAAAGCACAATCCTAACCTGGAGTTCGGCCTGCACAGTTAGGCCAGCAAAGTTTGGCCAGCACAAGGGCTACCATAAAGCATGTTTGGATTATTCTCAGACTCAGGAAGGATGGCACACATCTGTGTGCTGGCCTGTCTGACTCCAAGAGTGCAATCCTAAACTGGAGTTAGGCTGGCATAAGCTAAACCAGCAAAGTTTGGCCAGCACAAGGGCCACCATAAAACATGTTTGGACTGCTCTTCAGTGGTGTCATTCAAATGATTTAGGAACAGGAACTCACTTTCGAGTTCAAATTCAATGTTAAAAAAAAAAATCCGGAAGTAGCCACGGAGCCCGTTAGGATCCAGAACGCCCGTTCTGGTCCGTTCCCCCTGAATGACATCACTGCTTTCTCCCCAGTGGGCTGCAGACTCACCAGAGCGGCTGCTGACTCCACGTGTGTGGCTGGAGGGAGTGAGGAAGGGGGCTGTGCAGGATGGGACTTCCCCACTGCAGCTCTTCCCCCTTCGCCCCCCTAGGAATCCGGAGTTGCTCCCTTTAACCCTCTGAGTGCCGGCCAACCAAGAAGAAAAGCTCTTTGCAGAGGAATTGGGAGGGGGAGGAGGGGGAGTGAAGTGGGTGGAGTCAGCCCTAATTTTAACTAGTGGAACTGAGTTCTCCCGCGTTCCCCCTGCATGACATCACTGCTACTCTTGGAGTCGGGGAGGATGACTCACGTCTGTGTGCTGGCCTCTCTGACTCCAAGAGTAGTCCAAACATACTTTACGGTGACCCCTGTGCTGGCCAAACTTTGCTGGCTTAGTTTCTGCTGGCCTAAGTCAATTTAGGATGCACCCCAAGAGTGGCCCAAACATACTTTATGTTGTCCCTTGTGCCAGCCAAACTTTGCTGATCTAACTGTGCCAGCCTTACTTCAGGTTTGGATAGCTCCCTCAGTGTTCTTAATTTGGATTGTATTCATCCTCTCTACCCTACAATCACTTTTATGGCACCTCCTCCCTAGAAGTTATCCCCTGTCAAAGAAGGTGTATCCACCTCCTCCTGTCATGTTATCTTTATGACAAAGTTCTTGCACTTTTATCTCCCTTTGTCTTCCTCCTTCGTCTTTGCCAAACCATTTTGCTGCCGCATTGGCCAGTGCTCTCACTCCCTGCCCACATGTCAGATTTCCCCAGTGTGTGCATGTGGCATATGAATCCTGAAAAGCACACCCAGAAGCATCCGTGAACATCACCTCAGTTCCAACAGCTCCCTGAAGAGGATCATGTGCTGTCATGGCTCACTGTTAGCAGTGGCACACAAAAAGGCACAACATGGCTGCAGCTTCTGGGGTCTGTTCTGCACATGCACAATATTCCACTATATGTGACAGCATATAGTCTCTGGACTATTCCAATGCCCCTGATATCTGAACAAAGAGACAACCTTTCAGATGGTGGCCCCTCTTATATTCAGCAGCAGGAGAGCAGCTGTCCCTATTTCTCCCAGCACAGTGTCACCAAAGGTTTGCTGGCATTTCTTTTGTGGATGGTGAGCCCTTTGGGGACAATGAATCCTTTGTTTGTTTAGCTATATATTTGGATTATTTATTAAAAATCCTTATTTAAATGTTCTTAATTATTAATAATAGTGTAGAATCCTCTTTCTCAAACTGTGGATCAGAACCCATGAGCCAATTTAAGGTGGGCCGCATAGCACCTAGGACAGCCATAATTGAAAATATGGGAAGGTGAGATACAGAAAAGGGCTGTGTGGTTATTTTGCTTGTGTCAAGGTTGTAAATAGGCGTTTCCCTTTCTGATTCACTTTGCTATTGGGAAATGGCTGAGAAAGAACCCAACTTATTGCTGCATTCTCAGGAAAACAGCAGGATCTGGTGTCACAATGACAGCACTTCTGGCCATGACATCACTTCCGGTGGGTCCCGAGAGAGAGAGAGAGAGAGAGAGAGAGAGAGAGAGAGAGAGAGAGAGATCTTTTTCTCGTGTGATTTAATACATGGTATACAAAGAAAGAAAACAAAACCATGCACCACTCTGATATTTCAACCAGTGGCAAAGTAGTTACTTAAAAGACAGAGTGTCACAACACAAATGGAAAATCTTTATTCTGTGTTCTTGCTGGATGTTCAATGAAGGAAAAGCTGACATTTGAACAGAGGTGTATCTGAATGAGTATGTCATGAAGCAACATGAGCTGTTCTTCCATCTCTGCTTTTCAGAAGGGAAGTAAAATCCATCTGTCCTGGGTGTCATTTGGATAGGCTTCACGGGTAGCCTCTTGGTGTTTTTTTTCCTATGCTATTGTTTTAACTGTACTTTTTTCTTGGTTTATATATTTTTTAATATCTATCTAAACATTGTTACTGTACTGTATTCAAGTCACTTTGAAGGCGGGTAAGGTAGATGGGCAACAGGCTACACAAGAATCTAAAGAGTCTCCCAGTCTTTGGACGCTACTTAATGCCAAAGCCATCTCCTGCCTCTCGCAGCTTCATGTATTGATTACATGGTATAATTATCCTAATTGCCAACCACCAATGCGGCAAGCCAGGATCAGAGGCTTTATCTGCCTCATTCCTGAGTCTTGTCAGAAACCCTACAAAAGCACAAGCAACACATTCTGTGAGATGCCAAATGATGTTGCCTGAAGTGTCACAATGCGAAGCCCACGTTTTCTAACTGTGGCAGCATTTGTGTCTTCATTTGCTCACAGCCCAGTACTACCCAAATCCCCATGTGGCGATGTAGTAGTGCTGGTATGGTTTCTGCTGTATCCTGCAGGGGATTTTGGGCCGCTGGAGTTCTTCTTGGGAAAAGCCCCATCAGCTACTATGGGGAAATCTAGACCTGCACCAGCTAAATTGTCGGTGCCAGTCTGCATTGCTCTGTGAAGGTTGATCAGGTGCAGGAAGGAGCCCACGATTCAAAGTGTTCTGCCACCACCTTTCCCACTCCATGGGCCTGATCCGCCTTCCTCCCTGCCCCATTACCGCCCCATTCTGTCCGCACCCTGCCCCGTTTTCACTATACTCTCAGCCCATTCAACCTTGCCTCCCTCTCTCCAACTCCCTGCATGGGCTTGTCTACTCTGACAAGTGTCTGAAGGTCACTGGTGTGCGGGCGGCCACTGTGATCTCCCCATTGGTGGGCCCACAGCTCTTGCCTTTACAACAGCCATAAAGCAGCCTCCACTGATGCAACCCTAGTTTCCCTGGTGCGGGAGGAGGATAGGATTGGAACAGTAGTGACAACAGTCTTGGTGAGGTTGGGAGTGACTCTGTGCTTCTAACTAGAGTCGTTGCTGATTTTAATCGAAATGTGAAATTTTCAGGCACATTTTTGAAGAAAGCAAAATACGTTCAGCTTTCAGGGGGGCTCCCCAAATAGTCAAGGAGTTCCTCACAACCTTCATGTTGCCTAAAGTGAAATTTTGGGAGTTGCTGCACCAGTGGAATACCTTCACAAGGAATAGCAACAAGTTTCAAGAAGACTACCAACTTTTCTCAGAAGCCAACAAGTGCCTAATCTTATTCATAAGAAAAAGTGACTTGCGTTATATGGCAGTAAATCAGATGTGATGATCTTAGAAGTCCTTTCTGGCCTGTACATCTTCCAAGCTAGGTCAAAGCGTAATAATGTATTCACCACATTTCCATCTGTCCTACTGACTCATCACACATGAAAATGACATTTCGTATTTTAAGATTTGTCAATAAAAAAAATCCCTTTCCTTCAGTGACAGGTCAAGGCCTTGTCACCAAATTGAGATCTTACCTAATTGCCTCATTAGCACTTCTGCCTTTGCTTTGATGACAAAAGTCCAGCAGCTTCTGGTATGTGACCAGTACATTTGCTGCACTCTGAATGTTTTGAAAAGGGCTAATGAAGAGGCCATGAGACTGCAGTACTGCCAAGTCTGCAGGTATGACATCTTTGAGCAAAGAAGATGAAAAGATGAAAGGCTTTCTAAGAATCCTAATGAGTGATGGGAAATCTCTGCGGTTTTCCCAACCTGACAATTTTTTCATTAGTCAACCTACAAAATGAATTCACTTCTGGGCAATAGAGAGCTGTAAAGGAAAACTCACGTAACTCTTTTGCATATAATGTTTCATACCAAGATTCAGACACGGTTGAACATTTACAGCACAACTGCCGGCCCATTGGAAGGACTCTGTACAAGTGGCATCCTGGAGCCTTAGAATCCTAATAAGGACCAATTCACTCCCACTTACTTGCTAAATTCTTCCCCCACCCATGTCTTGGCTTCTGGAAGAAAGACCAATATCGCCATCCTTTGCACATTAACCAGATGTAATCACTACCACATTCAATGCATTTACTCAGTGGTGTCATTCACATGATTTAGGAACAGGAACTCACTTTTGATTGGCACTTGTCGGGAACCCGGAAAAAGCCACGGAGCCCGTTAGGATCCGGAACGCCCATTCTGGTCCGTTCCCCCTGAATGACATCACTGCATTTACTACCCATTGAATGCACACAGGATTGTACACTAGCATAGAGCCCAATCCTACGGCTTTTACCACAGGTGGTACGCTCATACCATCCAGGCAACTGTTGCACATGGCCAGTGGTGTCATTCAAATGATTTAGGAACAGGAACTCACTTTTGAGTTCAAATTCAAATGTTGAAAAAAAAAAACCCAAAAAACCCGGAAGCAGCCACGGAGCCCGTTAGGATCCGGAACACCCGTTCTGGTCCATTCCCCCTGAATGACATCACTGCACATGGCTCCTTAGAGCTCTTCCAATGCCGGCAGTACGCCATTACCACCGGTGCTGTGGTGGCGCCATGGCAACCACGGCTGCGCACACCCTGGAGGGAGCATTGGTTGCTGGTGAGGGGCAAACTCAATGCTCACCAGTGATGCGGGGCAGGACAGGGATTCTGGGGAGGGGAAAGGGTTGGAGTGGGGGCAGGTGACTCTCACCTCCAGTTCCTGACCTCCAAGTAAGGAGGTTCCTTGGAGGTTCCTGACCTCCGTTTCCGCACTGCCTTACTCAGAGGCCCTCACTTTTACATTGGCTAAATAGCCAGCATAGAAGCAAGTAGAACCCTCACCCACCATGCACCCTTACCGTGGAGAAAGGGGGTGAACATCCAGTGATGTCATTCAGGGGGAACGGACCAGAACGGGCGTTCCGGATCCTAACAGGCTCCGTGGCTGGTTCTGGGTTCCCGACAAGTGCCAATCAAAAGTGAGTTCCTATTCCTAAATCATTTGAATGACACCACTGTGAACATCCCTTTTCCCCACGGAGGCTCCCATCACTGCCTGGCTATCGCTGCCTGGCGGTCAGCCAATATAGGATTTGGCTGTTAGCTATTTGTTTGCTTCTGGACTGGATTTTGTTTTTTTACCCTTAGGCAGCATATTTACTCAGAAGAAGGTTCTGTGGAATGCAGTTGGATTTAGAAAGCGGAAATACTTGAGTATAATCTTAATTCAACTGTGGGGCAATTCTGAATTCATATAGCTAGGCTCAGGCATGAAGTGGACTATATAGCCTGTAAAAGCTTTTCCTCAAATAAATGAGTATGTTTTTAATGTGCCAAGGGACTCTGGGCTGGTTTTGTTCATTGCCGTGGGAGTTGTAAAGCTGCATTGCAGATCTAATAGGGGTGTGCCTGCCTTGCCGGTTTTTAAATGTTTCCCCCCCCCCAGTCTTTCCAGAACTGTGGTTGACAGGGCAACAACATGGACAGAAGCAGTTGGAGCAGTGGCACCCAGAGAGGGGGGAACAGGAAACGCCTCAATGCGCTGTGTGTAAGCCGCCCCTCCCACTAGCCATCAGAGCCACTCCCAGCGGTGAGAGCAACCGTGACAACTTGGAATGGCTCCAAAGGCAAGGGGGTGGGGCAGCTTTCAAGGTGAATTGAAGTGCCCTGAGAAACGTCCTGCCTCCCCTCTCCAAATGCCACGGGCAGCCCAATCCTAAGCAGCCCCGGCATAACAAGGCTGACACAGCAGGGCTGCTTCCTAAGCCCAGTAGGAGGCAGCAGCAGTAGCACAGCACAGGGCAAGGGGAGATTTTCCCCTTGCCTCCAAGGTAAGCCCCAGCCAACCCTATGGGGCTGCTCAGATCTGCGCCTGCTGATTTGCAAGCTCAGGTCAACATGCACAGAAGCAGTCCAAATCAGGGCCACCCTCATAGGGCACAGGATTTAGGATACAGCGTAATGGCCATTGTCCATCACCACTCCCGTCGCCGACCACTGCACCACCCCATTACGCCCACACCAGTGTCACTGGGATCCACCCATTCCACTTCTCACTTACCCCCTCCCTATCCAGAAACTCCGCATTCCCTTCCTGCCCCACTCTGCTCACTCCTCCCCCTTCCCTTGCCACAGGATTCCCTTAGCCGCCGGAAGTAGCCGGATGTAGCACTAAGCCCGTGGCACCATGCCCATTTGCAGCAATGCACAGCTGTATGGTCCTTTATGACAGCAGGACAGTGCTCCACTGTCGTAAAGGGCTGCACTGCCCTAATTAGTGTTGGACTGTAAGTTATTATGCTAAGCCAATTCTAGGTCAAGAGTGCAAGGTGAAACAAACAAGGTTGCCAACTTCAGGGCCAGAAAAGGAAGGCAGGTATTGACTTGACCATGGGAACATTTCTCTTCCCAGTGATTCAAAATAAAATAATCCCTCCTCACACTCAATGCTTTACAAAATCTTACTTGGGATCACAAACATGTGCCTCACAGTTGTATTTTCCCATGGAATCGGTGCACATTTGGTTTAAGCCTCGGACCGCAGCAGGTCAGAAAATCAATCCCTTCCTAATTTTCCCCATCCAAATAATATATATAGATGAATTTCAGCCAGAGGGGGAACAGCCATAGTCAAGAAATATACAAATATTATGCAGTCACAAGAGGATTTTAAGGGATCAAATTGATTTGTTACGACCGTAAGCCTCTCTTGCATGTAATTTGAAGGGGGGAAACTGATTTCAAAATCCATAATTTCCAGTTTTGATGAAACTGTACTAACTCACACACATTGATCAATGTGTCTGTTTTTAATGTACTTTGACAAACTTTTCAGCCACTTCTTGCCAGCAATGAACATTCGTTCCAATTGGATTTTATTGGACTGTTAACAATATTTGATTGAGAGGGAAAGCATGTTACAAACAGATGCTTCAAAGAACACTGTAATTCTGAAAATATTTTAAGATAGCTGGATAACTCTGTTAATATGAAGTAGCAAATCTTAATTCATTATCATTCAACAGTAGCAAACATTCTAGCTGCTTCCAAAGAAGCACGGTGACGCGCCATAGCGTGTCGACGCAATTTGCCCTGCCCCCCTCACTTAGCACGAGGCCAGGGCTTGCAGGTCACTAAAGAGGATGTCAGCCAGGGGGCGGGGCAGCACATATACTCAGTGCGCCCCGCCCCAAGCTCATTTGAGCTCCGACCGGCGATCTCCCGCCCGCCCTCCCGTTTAGCAGGCTGAGATGAGCTGGTCGCTTCTGGGCCAGGTAGGAATTTTTGGTGTCCAGCTTGATTGGCTGTTAGCTGGTCGTTTTTTTGCCTACCCCAGACTGCAGCGGTGTAGGGCGCTGTTTAACTAATATCAGTCACTTACAATGGCAGGTAGCGTGGGGGGGCGTAGGTAAGGTGCTTGAATTGACGTCCATTCTGAGGCAGCCCGGTTGGGGATCGGCCAGGCCGCTCATACGTTGCTTATCCGGCTCATTGAGGCTGGCGGGTTGTCCCCTGACTGGATTTGGCGAAGCTACCCTTGGGCTATGGCCGGGGTGAGTCTAAGCGGTTACGCTGCCTCAACCTTCAGCTCGGCAATGACGAACTGGAGTCTGGAGTCAGAGGGCACGCCTGTTGTGGTCATCCAGATCACCCCAGGGAGGCAGATGGCTAAGACCATTTCCCCAAAGATCCCGCACGCTTAGCTAATGCTCAGCTGTAAGTTAAAATGTTGTAAGTTAATAAAGTGGTCCTGTTTAACTCCAAGCACTGGTCTTGTGTGTTTATTTGAGGGGTGCAGGGTAACATCAGCAACTGCCACAATCAGGATATGAGCTGGAAAATTGCTAAGATGAAAAATTAACAGAGATCATACAGCTGTGGAATAGGGAAAAGTAAAATGCAAAATTTTGAGATTTGTTATTTATTAGCAATTACAATGGCAATATAATCTTGATGTAAACAGCTGCTTTGCATTGCATGCATCTCTATGCAATGTTAACCTTAAGTATTTGACATGCATTTTAAGTAGAAAATTTATTATATTTTTGTTAGTACATTTTTGAACTAGCTTGTGTTACATGGTTCAGAGTGCAATCCAAACACTTAGGCCAGATCCTAACCCCCATCCCAGGCAGCCCAATTTCAATGGCGCAGATCCAAGTAGCCCCATTTGGGCCACTGCCGCATTACCCGGGATAAGAGGGGTTTGATTCCCCTTGCCCGGGGTTGTGCCACAGCCAGTCCCAGCCCCACAGTCGATATGGTACAGACCAATCGGCGTGCCTATTCTAGTATGGAATTAGGATTGGTCTGCCCATTATAATGTACTGACATCAATGTAAAAGATGGGGAAAAGAAACACCAAGATGTTATATGCAATTCCATTTGTTCTGCTCATGAAAGCATCTGTATATCAAATTAGAGCATCATGCATATCAGGCCATGATCAGCAGCCCCACTGCACATTGTGCTTCACTGGTTTCAGCTTGCTCTGTTTCAATAACAAATACTAGTGAGTGTCGGGGAAGTGTAGGAGTGTAGGGGACCTCAATGGATCTGATCCCAACTGTGTACCTACATGTGCTTTCTAGACATAGAAAGATGTCTATTTATGTAGATATTTTCTATATAAAATACCATGTGGCATAGGTGCAATTGGGATTAGAACCATGGTAGGGGCAAAATCCTTCAGTTCCACCATACGTCATGATCCCCCCGCAACAATCCAAATAAGAAATCCCAAACCCACCATTCTATGATACACTTTCCACACAATGTATAGTTTTGATCCTTCAAGAGTTGTTTATTAGAACTTCCTCACAATTTATGAACTCCCTTCCTGTCTAGACCTGATCAAAGTCATACACCCTTTAGAAGTACTATAACACTTTCAGCCTACTCCTAAGGTTTAACCCACCCCCCACGATGAAGGGATGCCAGAATGGCTACTGCTGCATCCTGTGGGGGCGGGGGTCAATGAAGGTCTCTTCTGGGTAAGCCTCTGCAGCAAGGGGTCAACTCAGACCTGCACTACCAAAATTGCCGTTATGTTTTTACTCTTCTTATGAGACCCCACTCTTCAAATAAAATTACCGGTTTATTTTAAAATAATTCCTCCATCTCTATCTCTCTCCCCTTCATTTTAAATTTTATTTCCAAATACTTTGAAATCATATTGATTATCTGGGAATGCCACTAGTTTCTTTATGAGTTAAAATAGACATTTTTTCAAAATCCTGTTCCCCTTAATGTGTCAGCCAAGGGCATTGTTCTGAAAACATTGTTTCTTCCTATTACTATATGCATTATCAAGGGGCATTTCTAAGCAACAAAGACTCTGCGTGTAGTACAAAAACATAGTGCCCCAAACTTTCAAGTAGCGAACTAATGAAGCTCAATTAAAAGAAGCATAAATGTGTATTTGCTCAACCCTATTGTTACATGTTGACAGGAGAGGGCAGCAGGCAAGAATCCCCTAATGCTTTAAGGAGAACATAATTACACACCCAAAAAAAAAAAAAAATTCTGTGACTCAATCTCCAAAGAGCTTTCAACAAAATGAGTAACTTGATGATTCACACAGCTAACAGCCGGGGAAACTACAAGAGACAAAAAACATGGGTGAAGCACAGGCCATTGAAAATAAGCAGAGAACTTTAAAAATCAATATGGCATTTTACAAGGAGCTGCAGGAAGAGGATTTTGAATGAAAGCTGTAACACAGAAAGCACCATGATGCAAGTTAAGGATTAGGAAGGCGAAACTGCAAAAAATAACTCTTCCTAGGGAAAAAAAAGGAAGAGACAGTATTAATGAGCCAATGATTGTACATACTTATGCTATCAACACCTTCACCCTGAGTAATGTTGCCTACAC
Source organism: Lerista edwardsae (assembly GCA_029204185.1). NCBI lineage: Eukaryota > Metazoa > Chordata > Lepidosauria > Squamata > Scincidae > Lerista > Lerista edwardsae. The sequence goes on from JAJKFI010000019.1 coordinate 4,240,634, forward strand.
AATGTGGTGTGGAACTGATGATGGAGCAGTCTGTAAAGACTGACTATTCTCAAAGGTATTTGAAGAAAGATGTACAGGATCATGCGCAGTTGCTATGACTCCCCAGCCCTAATTCTTGAGCCTACTGTATGTGGCCAGGGCCAGATTTAAGTTATTATATAAGCAGCTTAGGGCCTCACATTATGAGGTACCTCTAAATACAAAAGTTCCAAGTTTCACATATTCTGTTGAAAAATGAGACGAGGTAAACAGACTCTAAGTGTACAATGCATGCCTACTTAGAAGCAAGACCTATGCATGTCTTCTTAGAAGCAAGGCCTATTGAACTCAAAGAGAGTTCCCCCCAGGAAAGGATTGCATAGGATTGCAGCCTCAGTGACTTTCATTCCAACGTGACCAAAAGATACATGTATAGCATTAAGGTTATCCATACCATGTTTTGAATTCTGACTGGAACATTGGGGTGCAGGTACCATTGCATGTTTTTAAGTTTGGTGGATGTTTGCAGTGTATGGCAGCAACTACACATGACCAGAGAGGTAGTTAATGACACATCTTGGGTCTCAGTCTGTGTTGTGCCACATTCTATGACATTTGGTATTGATGCTTGTTTGTATATGACTCTACAAGCGCATCCCTGTAGCCGTGGGGGTTCCATTCCAGGGCTCCCCATGGATAGGGAAATCTTGGATAGAGGGGATGCCTGAAAGAACAAAGAATAAGAACATAAGAAGAGCCCCACTGGATCAGGCCAAAGGCCCATCTAGTCCAGCTTCCTGCATCTCGCAGTGGCCCACCAATGAAGTGGATAAACGGGTGTTCTTTTCCCTCTCTCACAATACTCAGGGAACACACAAGACAACTAGATACGTGCATCTCGTTGCCACTCCCCTGCATCTGGCACTCCGAGGTAGTAGAGGTTGCACTAACCATCATGGCCTGTAGCCTGCGATGGACTTTTCCTCCAGAAATCTGTCCAGTCCCCTTTTAAAAGCATCAAAGCTAGATACCATCACCACATCCTGTGGCAAGGAGTTCCACAGATTAATCACCCACTGGGTAAAAAAGTATTTCCTTTTATCTGTTCTCATTCTCCCAACACTCAATTTTATTGGATGTCCCCTAGTTCTGGTATTGTGAGAGAGGGAAAAGAACATCCCTTTATCCATCCCGTGCATAATTTGTATGTCTCAATCAAATCCCCGCTCAGGCGCCTTTTTTCTAGGCTGAAGAACCCCAAATGCTGTAGCCTTTCCTCATATGGGAGGTGCCCCAGCCCCGTAATCATTTTGGTTGCTCTCTTCTGCACCTTCTCTAGTTCCCCTATATCATTTTTAAGGTGTGGTGACCAGAACTGTACACAGTACTCCAGATGTGGCCTTACAATCGATTTGTACAGTGGCATAATAATATTGGCCCTTTTTTGATTATCCCAAGCATGGAATTGGCCTTCTTTACCACTGCCGCACATTCAATCAATCACTAGTATTTATATACCGCTTTTCAACACAAAGTTCACAAAGCGGTTTACAGGCAAATAGTAATAATAAAGCTAAATGGCTCCCTGTCCCAAAAGGGCTCACAATCTAAAAGAATGGAGAACACCAATAACAACAGCCACGAGAAAGACACTGTGCTGGGGTGAAGAGGGACAATTGCTCTCAAGGTACAGCTGGCAAGGAATATGTATTGAGCCCTATGGCTAGAGGTATTTGAAAATTGTGTTATTTATTTTATTCACAAATAATTCCATTGCGTTCAGTATGGTTTGGGCTGGAGTCCTATCTTATTCACCAGAAACAAACATCACTACCTAGAAAGTGAAACTAAGCCATCTCTAACTTATGATTAAGTGAATGTGCCACACTTCAAAGCACAGGCTAAAAGGCATGCAAAGCCACCAGAACAGGCCCGATCCGATGAATGCAGGCCCCAAAAAGACACTTGAGAAGCCCCATCTCACCCACCACCGCAGCTAACAAGGAAAATGTATTTCGCCCTAAGGGAGGGGAAACTCAGGCACGTATGAGTAAGCAACCATGAGTAAGCCTCAGCTCCTATCAAAGACCAGGGGAAGGGGAATGCAAGGCCACCAGAATGATCCTAATTTGATGAATATTGAGCTCAGAAAATGCTCCTGAACTAATCCCCAACCACCATAGTAAAAAGGATAAAAACAGAGGCTTGAGCAGCTGGTAAAATGAAACTGTTTTTTTTTTCCCCTGGGAGCAATTCTAACCTATAGTTAGGCCAACATAGTTAGGCCACCAACGTTTGGCTGGCACAAGAGACACCATAAAGTATATTTGGACCACTCTCAGAGTCAAGAGAGAGAGGACAGCACGCAGACATGTGCCATCCTTTCTGATTCTGAGAGCAGTCCAAACACGCTTTACAGTGTCCATTGTGCCAGACAAACTTTGCTGGCCTAACTGTGCCAGCCTAATTCCACATTAGGATTGCACTCCCAGTCTCTAGATGTTAGGTGGGTTCTGATAAAGTGTGATTGTAAAAAGTGGGTCCCTGTGCAAAAAACGTTGGGAACCACAGATCTACAATTTCATTTTGGGTTTAAATCATGAGAACACTGAGGCAGTCACTTCAGATGGCAGACTGGTAAGGGATGCCATCTCCCTACTTATCTCCCCACCCACCCACTAACCTCCTCTGCTCTTCCACTTCCTATTCCCTGAGTTCAAAAAGGAAAAGGGGAATGGAGCAGAAGAGGTAGTGGTGAGAAAAAAAGGAGAGTAGGTCAAGTTCAGAGAGCAAGATGACACAGCAGAAGCAAAAGTAACAGCTGCTGTTCCTCTGCAGGGTAACAGGGACACTATTCTATTGGATAATAGGGGCTGCCTCTATGTCTCTTAGGGTACAATCCTAATCAACTTTCCAGCACTAGCATAGCAATGCCAAAGGGGCATATGCTGCATCTTGCAGTAGAGTAGTAGTCACAGAGGCCACCTTGAGGTAAGGGAATGTTTGCTCCCTTACCTCAGAGCTGCATTGCCCTTAGCCTGGTGCTGGAAAGTTGGTTAGGACTGCACCCTTAAGAACATATGCAAAGTCTTCCAGCAGAATCATCTTCAAGGGCCAATCCAACTTTCCAGTGCTGATGCAGCCATGCCAATAGGTCATGTGTAGCATCCTGTGGGGGGGGGGGGGCGGGGCAGTAACAGAAACCTCCACAAAGTAATGGAACGTTGTTCCCTTACCTCAGGGTTACATTGCAGCTGCATTGGCACGGGAAAGGATTGGACCTTCATTAACCTATCCAAGGTCATCTTAGGGCCCCATTGTCCTTCTGTCCTTCTGTCCTACCCACACTTTCCTGACAGTAAGCTCCATCGCCCCCCCCCAGAGTGGAGCACCCCCATGCCTGTTCAACCCTTGGCCTGGTCTCGCAGGTAAACCTACCCAAATTCCATTTGGCCTCTCCAGTTTGTTGCAGTGCTTGAAAGCATGCATTCCAGCACTCCTTTTCATTGGTCACAAGGCTAATATGGGCCTTGGATTGGTTTTTATTTCTCATAGGTCCTGCCTGTCACATGCTGATTGGGTGATGTGATTGGGTTGGAAGAACACAGACAAGACTGTTAACTTTGCAGCCAGCCAGCCAGCAGCACTGAAAAAGCAGTCCTGCTTGTGTGCTGTGGCTAGGAGGGGGCTGGGGGACAGGCCCGGGGCTTACTGGTTTTCTTTGTGAGAGATGACGGGAGTGACAGAAGGCGAGCGAGAGATGGAGGAAGTGACAGAGGGTGAGCACGAGATAACGGGAGTGACAGAAGGCGAGTGAGAGATGGCGGGAGCAACGGAGGTGCGAGCAAGAGATGGCGGGAGCGACAAAGGGCAAGTGAGAGATTTGGAAGTGCCATTTTACTGCTGTGTGGGCGTGGCTATATCAGGGGGCGTGGCTATATCAGTACGTGGGTACGGCCTGGGTACGGGTACCTCCAACGTTGAAATCAAGTCAGCATCTCTGCTCTGAGTAGACATTCATAGGATTGTGACCTGAATTATATGTATAAGAAGTGCTTTGGCAAAAAGATTTTTGTTTTTATTTCTTGCCTAGCTTAATTTTGTTAACTAGAGGTGTGCTCCAGTATCCACTGATTCAGTATCCATGGTTTCAGTTATCCACTGATACAATGGATACTGGGATGCCTATTAAAAAGGTAGGGGATCATTAAACAAATCTTTTTTCCTTTGTTGCCGCAAAACCACTGATGTTCCCCTATCTTTTAAAAGGTGTCCCATATCCATAGTTCCAGGTATTATATCCATGGTGGCATCTGGAAGGGAACCCCAGTGGATACCGGGGCACGCCTGTATATTAAACACACACAAAAATGCACACTGAACTGACCAATTGTCCTCATTCCCAGAGATTAGGTGATTATTTTTGTCATCCTGAGTTGGCTCCTCCTAACTGCAGTAGAAAAGACTATTGCCATGGCAACACACCCTCTTAACATGCACACTTTTCTATAAGTCTTTATTTAGACGTTTTCCCTCCATATTTCTCCTTTGTCCAAACCCATTTGGTGTAGGTGGCAAGGAGACATGAGACAACTCAGCTCCCCTCACGATACATACCCACAAATTTATCTAAACTTAGAAGGTTAACCTTTCTTCTCAAATTTAATTATGTCTGCTCTGGAAGCTGCAAAATGTGACAGCCAAGCCTCCATTTTTATTCTAGATGTCTGGCAAAAACTCTTGTATAGTATACGTGGGCCATAGAGCAAATTCCCTTTTTGTTGGCCTTTCTGTAAAAAAATTTTTTGTTCATTGTCACCAATAGGCTGAATGCCAAATGAAACAGCAATGACTACCATGTCCTATAAAATGGAAATGTCACATTTCATTGTTTATGCATGTGGGGGACACTTTTTACATGTAATAGGATGGTTAGCATCCCAAAATACATAATCAAGGAAGATAAATCCTGATCATCCTGGTAATGTGCAGCTGAATTCATCATTATAGTGCTGGTCAAAAAAAACTTTCCCACATTGCCATAGGCTGTTCATGTGTCAGTTCATACACGAATCAGTGCATGTGTCAACAGTGATTTGCTGCACCAGCTGTCAATGCATCTGGTATTGACCAGGATAGACAGTGGTGAGAGTCTATGTCCATCACAAGGTTCACACCCAATATAGGATCCATCTGGCTGGGTCACCTCCTGAACCATTAATACTGGTTGCAGTAGTAGAGTCAAATGCACCATTGGTGTGGATGGAGGGGCTTCGTGTGGGCCAGTGCAGGACTTTGCCTGTGGGCCCCCAGCAGCCCATTCAGCACAATTTCCTCATTGGAGGTAGGGAAGATTTGAATGTGACCTCTTGACAATGTCGGAAGTAGCAGTGCCAACCATTTGTCGGGTAGCGTTCTTTTGCGTGCCTGATTCCCAATAGAGATTGGATTGCCTGTATGAAACAGTTGTTGGATGGGTTTCTAGTGATACATATTGCAACATTTTGGCAGGTCTCTCAAGAAAAGAAAACCAGTCTCTGGACTGCCATAGAATCACACAACGTATCCAATGTACGATTTGCTATACCAGAACAATATTCTTGTAACATTACAAATGTAGTCTTTGTTTTCCCCCTGCAGAGCAATAGCTTACAGTTAGCAACCATGTATTATAAATGATCTGGAGAATTTTAGAAATTGTTGATGCAAATCAAGTCATCCTCGTAGCTTCCCAGTAAACAAACACTATTTTTTTCTAATTATCAAGCGAACGCATTCATATAACTCACAAATATTAAATATATTCTTCTGTCATTAGCTGTAATAAAATAAAACCTCTCACATTTAATTACAATTTGCTTCAGTGACTACCTAGTTGTGGTACATTTTAGATCTTTAAACACTGGAGAAGCTGAAATGTACCGTCTCCGCAGCAGTCAGTAGGAAAAAGACATTCTAAGAAGTTCAGTGGAGCTCACGCCCTAATAGTTGTGGTAAGGATTACACCATTACAAACACCGTTTACAGCACAATCCTATGTATGTCTAGGAATAGAAGAAGCAAGTTCCATTATGTGCAGTTGGGCTTACTCCCACAGAAGTGTGTATCGGACTGCAGCTTTCATGATCTCTGATGGAACTTTGGTTACATCTTGGTTCCAGTGGCTGCTGTTTGTTACTGGGAATTCAAGGCACTGTTTTAACTTATTCATTGTATAATCTTATTTTGTGAAGATTCCGTGGCTCCCCTGGCTGTTTTCCATGGCTCCCTGGGGAAACCACGGCACCATGACTCACCGTTTGGCAGGGGCGCCAACTTGGTCAGAACATTGAGGGTGCTGAGTAGCCACACCCCCTGACGTGACCAAGCCCCCTGACATAGCCACGCCCCCTGTCATCAGGGCCCAGGCTCAGAAGCGGCTACCTTGCAATGCCCAGCTGCGTTGCAAGGCAGCCCCTTCTGAAGCCGTAGTGGGCAATCGCCGCGGCCTGGCCTCGGAAGAGTCTGCTTTCAGCACTCCCTTCTGAAGCCAGGGCTGAGCAATCGCTGTAGCCCGGCCTCGGAAGAGGCTGTTTTGCATCATGGCTAGGCATTGCAAGGCAGCCCGACCCCCTTCCAAGGCCAGGGCGTACAAGCCAATGAGCTTCTTCCTGAAGTGCCAGCAATGCCTCAGGAAGAGCTCATTGGCTCGATCGCACTGCCCTCGGCTTGGCCTGTTCGCCGCTGGGCCAGGGACGCTCCTGGCCCAGCGTTGAACTTAAGAGTGTTGCGCTATGTGGGGGTGCCCGACATTGGGGGTGTGGAGCACCCCCAGAAAATTATTGTGGGTGCCGTCAGCACAGTGGTGTCATTCAAATGATTTAGGAACAGGAACTCACTTTTGATTGGCACTTGTCGGGAACCTGGAACCAGCCACGGAGCCCATTAGGATCCGGAACGCCCATTCTGGTCCGTTCCCCCTGAATGACATCACTGTGTCAGCATACCAGCACCCACGGAGTTGGCGCTACTGCCGTTTGGTAACCACTGTCTTAACTGCTTGGGGCCAGTGTATCTAAAAGCCTGCCTTTTCCCCTATAGATGGCTCAGCCACTCAGCCCTTATTTGTGTGCCTCCCTTTACTGAAGCAAGGGGGCAGCAGTGAGAGGAAGAGCGTTCATGGTGATACCTCCCTGAATGTGGAATTTCCTCACTATCACAAGGATGCTGAAAGGATAAAATGCAACATGGACAGCCATTCCTACATTCATTGCAGAAAGGGCAAAATACAAACGTCATTCATAAATAAATAGCTGAGTAGGTGACTACATCTTGCAGTCCTTTCCTGTTTTAATGCAGGAATTGCATCTGCATCTAATGCAGATTTCCTGTTCTAATGCAGGAACTCAAACTGAGAAATCATACCTGTGATGAAATCTGCAAATCTCACTTCCCACGTTACAGTCAATTTGTTTCCCACTTCTGTCTTTCCTTGTCTGTGTTGTTGCAAACATGCGTTTATTGGGAAACAGCCATCAGACGCAGGAGCAACAGCAGCTGCTAGACCCACGCAGCTTATGTGACATGATCAAGCAATGAGGTCTGCAAGAGAATATGGGAGGCATACCTAGACCTTCCTAAGCTGTCCTGGTATACTGCTTTTGCATAAGGAAGAATTGCAGCCCTATGAATTTAAATACGTTTGTATCATATATTAATTGTTAGAAATGGTACAATTCTCTTAGAGCAGGGGTGTCAAACTCGTTTTGTACATAGCATTCATGACGACTGCTGAGGGCTGGAACTGATGTCATAAAGCAGGAAGTGATATCATTAAACAAGTCATGACCAGAAATAACCACTTTTTTTTTGTTTAGGAAATCATCAATCAATCAATCAATCAATCAATCAATCAATCAATCAATCAACGGTATTTATATACCGCTTTTCAACACAAAGTTCACAAAGCAGTTTACAGGCAAATAATAATAAAGTTAAATGGTTCCCAAAGAGCTCACAATCAGAACACCACCAGGAAACAGCCACTAGAAAAGATACTGAGCAGGGGTGAGTAGGGACAATTACTCTCCCCCTGCTAAATATAAGAGGAAGACAACTTGAAAAAGTGCCTCTTGCACAGTTAGCAGGGGTTATTAGCTGCAAGATTAGCTGCAAAGCTTGATAATATTTTTAAGATATGGGAGAACCCAGCGACGGGATCTACAAACGACCTGGGGGAATGCTGGGCGGGACGTAGGCGGGACATCCGGGTGATTGGCAGCCCGTCTGCGGCGATCCACAGCTGCCCTGGCCTTAGGGGGGGCTCCTGCTCACGGCGGAGGATGGGTGAGGGTCGCGCCGGGTGCCTGGGTGAGCAGCGGTGGGGCGTGCTAACCGGGGGCAGCCCCCACCAGGCAAGGACAGCTGCAGAACGCTGCAGACGGGCAGCCAATCACGCGGAAGCCCCGTGTAAGTCCTGCCCAGCGTTCCCCCAGGTCATTTGTAGATCCCATCGCTGGGAGAACCCAATTATCATACAGGCTGCTCTTTCAGCATTGTCATCTCAGCACAGCTCAGCAGCTTGAAAGCAGCTGATGGTGGTGCTGAGAGAGCATGAGGGCTGGATAAAGTGCTTCTGGGGGTCACATACAGCCCGCTGTCCTTTTGTTTAACACCCCTATATTAGAATGTTCTAAACACTTTACATGACCTATCTCAGTACTACTAAAACAACATTATACTGTAAGTCAGCATTTTTGTTCTCCATATTATTCCACAGGTAAGAAGGCAAGGCAGCTATTGGTCTGATCCAGTAGGGTATACTGCCAAAAGATTAGAAAGATTTTAGAAAGATTAACCCAATCATGAAAGAACAGAGCATCAGGAAGAATCCGTGCAGACCTCTAACTCTTCAAAATACACCGGTCTTCTACAAACTGATAATACACAGGACCCTTCTGTTCTCAAGTCCATGGCCTAGTTTAGATATGAACTTATGAACATCCTATAGCTTACTCTCTTGGAGCCCAAACCTAGGCATGTCTACTCAGAAGTTAGCCACATTACAGTCAATTGATAGGATAGGATTTCAGCCTTAGTCACTATGCTACACGGGCTTTGAAATAGTTATTCATTGTTAAGCATAATAGTAATGCATGGATTTTTATAATAGTATGCACTGATTTGCCCAAGTCTATGCATTTCACACAGACCGTCTTCTCTGTACATTACCCTGAGTAAGGATGGTCAAAATAATCATCCAGAGGCTTAGGAGAATGGCACACTTCATTGATTGTGCAACCTTGGCATAAAGAGACCATGTGTGAGCAATTTTAAAGGACTGGGCTGCCAAATGATGCATTACCCATTATTCCATGAAACCATTTATATAACCAACTTCCAGATGACCATTGGTTTGCAGAAAATGCCCAGGCTCTGGCAAGTGCCTTAGCTAAAATAATCTACTTTATACTAAACAATCGCAATTTTATTTTTATAAATGGGTTATAAATAATTACAGCAGCCTGTAAAGAACCAAAAAAACCAAACAAACAGCGGAGCATTTTAATGTAACAACTTGGAAGTTGAATTGGCTGTGGGGGAAAAAAATTAGAACTCATCAGAAATAGAGCAAGCCTGCATTTTCTGAAACACTGTGCACTAGGCCTTAATTGAAATGTGGAACAAATAGAGTTTTATGAAAGGTAGAGCATAATTTGGGACTTATGTTTCATTGTTACTTTGAGCAAAGCCAGAAAAAAAAAACACCACTCTGTGTGTCTCATCATTCTGTGCTGATCTAGAAGTTTCCATGCCATCAAACCAACAGAAGATGGTGCAAATGTAGGAGGCAGCATTCATCTCCGTTTCTAAGCCAAAGAGCCGGTGTTTGTCCAAGGAAAAGTTTCCGCTTAGTCATGTGGCCAACATGACTATATGCCAAGGCGCACGGAACGCTGTTACCTTCCCACCTAAATGGTACCTATTTATTTACTAGCATTTTTACATGCTTTCAAACTGCTAGGTTGGCAGGAGCTGGGATAAGCAACAGAAGCTCACTCCGTTGTGTTGTCTTGTACTGCAAACCTTCCGGTCAGCAGCCCAGCAGTTTGACCCACAGTGCCACCATATCCCTTATATTATAAACATTATATGGATATAATTACAATAAGTATTTATAAGGGAAAGAAAAAAAGGGGGAAATATAAGCAATCAGAACATTAATGTATCCACAGAGTCCATGTAGCTTAAAGTATGCTTATTGATGTTTATTGATAATAATGGCAGACAACAATAATGTACTCTAGGATACTTCATCCACCCACCACAAGTGCAGCGGCCTAACTTGGAATAGACAGTTATCCTGCCAAAGCCCTCCTTTGGGCAAAATCACTCTGACTTGAAGCCCAATAATATCTTGCAGCTCTTCCAGCAACATCACTGACCCTACAAGCAAGGGGGGGTGTCAAGAAAGCTAAACTGTTCAGACTATCCCAGCAGTTCCCAAACATCACCATCAGGACCCACCTAAACTTTCACTTTACCAGCTGCTCAAGCCTCTATGGCTATAATGGTGATTGGGCACCAAGTAGCAGGTTGTTTAACCCTTGGTGCACTTAGCCTAGTCAGCCTTGCCAGTTTTGCAAACCATCAAAAATTAGCTCCTGATCTACTGGTGATTCACAGACCCACAGTTTGGGAACCACTGAACTATCCCAAGCCGGACAGCCTGTAATGTAGGCATCCCAATTCAAGCCTGAATCCCTAGCCTGAATCCCCAAGCCAGACAGCCTCTTGAAACCAGTTCTGATTTTTCCTCCAACTCTTGCTTGCCTAAGGGCAGACAGTGAGGCAGCAATCCTAACCAATGTTCCAGCAGTGGGTAAGGACAATGCAGCTCCAAGGTTAGGAAACAAACATTCCCTTACCTTGAGGAGGCCTCCGTGACTGCTACTCCACTGCAGGATGCAGAATTGGCCCCATTGGCACAGCTATGACAGTGCTGGAAAGTTGGTTAAGATTGCACCCTGGATCCAGTGGTGGGATTCAAATAAATTAACAACCGGTTCTATGACATCATAGCCGGAGCCAAAAAAACCCTGAAGCCAGCAGAGGTAAGCAAGTGGGCGGGGCCCGGCCATTTAACAACCGGTTCTATAGAACCTGGGCGAACCCCCTGAATCCCACCACTGCCTGGATCCCAACTCTGTCCTGCGTTATACTTGCCAGTCATGGCCTACCTGGCTAAAGCCCATCCCTGAGCACAATCTGGAGTAGGTGAATAAACTCCATGCACAGGTCAAATAGAATAAAACAAAAATTCCTACTGTCCCCTAAATCAGCTAATTTCAGACTATGCCAAAGGCATGGGGGGGGGGCTGGGTTCTTCACTTGCCAGGACTAGAATGGCACTGGGCAGGGGTGGGGGTAGCTATATTGCATGGCCTGTCTTACACCTGATCCCCCAATTGCCCTCAGGCAAGCCCCACACATGGTGCAGTAACATATGCAGGGGTGGAATTATGCAGGGAAGTATATAGGGATGGGAGGCACAGCAGCATTCTGATGTTAGAATCTCATCCTTATCACTGGAGGTAGCACACACACACGTCTCAATAGCAGTAAGTGGAATTAAGTGCCTGTCACACTGGGCTGGACTCCCACCTCAATTATTTTATGTCCTCCACTCCGACAGCACAGGACTCTCATTTATGATCCGACAACCTTCCTAATGGATCACGAACCCTTCGCAGAAATTAGGGTTGTCATTTGAAACGGAAAGGGTTTGCTGAAATACGCCGTGCTCAGTATGCGTAGATGAAACTGGTTTTTGATCATATCAGAGTACATGTCTCTGATGCTTCAAAAGAAGCTGTGATTCCTGGGATCAAAACTGGTTCTTCCTTTTCCCTGCCTCTTTTTTTTTTTTTTATGGCAGGGCCATGCTTTCCCAGACAAGATGGAAATGCCTTCTTGTTTGAAATGTAGCTTCTGGATCAATGGGTTTCTTCTTGCTGTAGCTGCAAGACGTGCAACACCAGCCTTCCTTGAAATGACTTCCACCTTATGTGCTGATCTATGTCATTCCATTGTTGTAGACAAACTCCCACAGAGTAGAAACACTATCTTCATACAAGGCCAAAGTCTCTACTTGATAACTCATTTGAATCTTTCCTTTCTGCCTGCATATTTTTTTTTAAAATCTAGCTAAATAGTCATAACTTTGGTTGTACTGCAAGATATAGCCAGTGTAACAGTGGTTCCCAAACTGTAGGGTTAGGACCCACCAGTGGGTTGCGAACCAATTTCAGAGGGGGGGGGTCACAAAGCACCTAGAGCAGCTATATTGAAAATATGGGAAGGTGGGATGCAGGGAGCACTCAAGACAACAAGATTCCTGCATCCTGTTGCCATTCCCTTGCACCTGGCAATCTGAGGTCATCTACTCGTAAAACCAGGAGGTTGCACGTATCCATCTCAATTTATAATCTGTGATGAACTTCTAGAAGTTTGTCCAATTCCCTTTTAAAGGCTTCCCAGGCTCAATGCTACCGCCACATCCTGTGGCAAGGTGTACCACAGACTAATTACCCACTGGGTAAAAGCAAATCCACCACTGCCTAAAAGCTTTAAAAAAAACCCAATAACTACAGAAATAACAATAATTCAAAATGAATATATTCTGTACAATAAAATCCATATCCAATTCCAGAAAGATTCTCTTCCCTCCATTGACCAGGATCAGGCCAAGATAGTGTTGAACCCAAAGCACAAAATCCAATGATGTCCTTTCCACATTAAAAACATACAAACACAATAACAAAGCCAACAATTTGGGAGCTGTTACTGGCACTCAGGGCACAATCCTAACCAACTTTCTAGCACTGTCAGAGTTGTGGAATGGGGCATGTTTTTCATTCTGCAGTGGAGTGGTAGTCACAGAGGCCTCCTCAAAGTAAGGGAATGTTTGTTCCTTCACCTCAGAGCTGCATTGTCCTTACCCAGGCACTGGAACGTTGGTTAGGACTGTGCCCTTAGAATAGTCTACCTAAGTCAGTTCCATTGCCCAAACTCATACCACCACCCACACCACCACCACCCAGAGAGAGAGAGAGAGAGAGAGAGAGAGAGAGAGAGAGAGAGAGAGA
>JAJKFI010000019.1:4261500-4304247 GCA_029204185.1 Lerista edwardsae
TGGTTGGTTGGTTGGTTGGTTGGTTGGTTGGTTGGTTGGTTGGTTGGGAGATGGATAGATTACATTTGAACATTTCATTGCTTCACAACAAGAATGTTTTCTAAATCCTAAGAAGAACCACCTTCTCTCATATAAGAGAGTGGTCAAGCACTAAGAACAGTAAGAAGGGATCAGAAACACAAAGGAATGACAGATTTTTTATGTGGTGGCACCAAGACTTTGGCACAAAAAGGATCTACTTAACTCCATTACTGTCTTCCACTGGTCACCATTTGTGGTGTGTGTGTGTGTGTGTGTGTGTGTGTGTGTGTGTGTGTGTGTGAGAGAGAGAGAGAGAGAGAGAGAGAGAGAGAGAGAGAGAGAGAGAGAGAGAGAGAGTTGCTGGTTTGTTTTGATATTCAATTTGATCTGGCATTCAGTTGACAGATCACTTTATATTGACCTTGGTCTGCTGATGATATTGCTACACTTTATGCTACCCATTTTATGGATGTTTTAATATGACCATCATTTTACAGCTTATGTTGTAGATTTTAGTTTTGCATTTTGTAAGCCAGAAAAGAGGAGGAGGAGTAATTTGAGTGAAGAGTAATTTGAGTGAAAAGTGAAAGACCTCACTTTTTAAAGTATTCATTTGGGGAAGTGTAAAAAAAATGATTGTGAATTTCCAACATGTGGTAAAACAGGGAGAACTAAACATGATTTATATCTCTAACACATGTTGATCATTAATTACGTCCAACTGTTCTATTTTGGTTGTCATTGCTCAATGTGAGAAACGAGAACTTTTGCTATGGTACTACATAATGCCTTGTCATCGTGCATTACCTGTTCTTATAGCCATGATGCATCCCACTGAGGCATTACAAAAAGGTCCTCTAATAAACCTGACCGCAATGACAGGAAGGAAAATTAAAAACTAAAATGGATGTTGTTCAGTTGTCATTTCCTCAGCTTAAGTAAGCATCTCTGGCTGCTGCCTGTTTATATTCCCTTCAAAAAGAAATTCAGTATTCAAAACAAAGCACCTATAAAATACTTCTCCAAGGTCTTCTTTCTAAGAGAAAAAGTCCTTTCAAGACGTACTTTGATAGAGCACTTCTTCAAAGAAGAAAAATTGTGGTTACAAAAGCCAAGCTTTGTAGAACAAGCAGAGCTTCCCCAGCCTTAAATAGCATCTCTTGAATATATACCGGTGAAAGCGTTCAATCAAAATCCAAAGGACATTTGCCCAGAACCTCTGCTTGTTAGTGTGTGATCAGTTCTTTGTGAGAACTTTGAATTAGAACAAGTGTTACTTTTATCGTGTATTTTTATTGGCTGCCATATTACAATTCCACATGGCTATTTTCAGCTGTGTAATATTTGACAGAGAAGTCACATGCATGCTCATGTGATGTGCATGGGCAGAAGTAGAGCTGAATTCCCCCAACAAAATGCATGACACAGATGAAGTGAGACCTCAGTTTCCATAGGCAAATAAACACAATTCTTTGAACAATTGATTGCACTTCCCAGTGGAAAACAACCAACACATCCCAGGTAAGTTAGGGCCCAATCCAATAGGCCTTACCGCGGGTGGTATGCTTGTACTACCCAGGCAAATGTCATGCAAGGCACAGTAAATGCATCCAACGCTGGCAGTAAACCATTACTACCGGCACTAGGGTGGCGCCATGGCAACCACGACCATAGGCACGCTGAAGGGAGTCCCACTCACCAGTGAGTGGCAGGCCTGCCACTCGCCAGCAATGCAAACATTCTGGGCGGGACAAAAGGGCATTCCAGGGTGGGGATGGAGCGGGGGCAGGACTGGCGGCAATTCTCACTGCCGGTTTCTGACCTCCAAGTAAGGCCACATGGCCTTACTCAGAGGTATAGTTACCAGATCCAAACTGGGACAGAGTGCCTATACCTTTAACCATTGTCTAGAAGAGGGAATTTGGGCAGGTGCAGCTTTTGAAACCCTTCCATGATGAGTTGCACCTGCCCAAATTCCCTCTTCTATTCCATGGTTAACGGTATAGGCACTCTGTCCCAGTTTGGATAACCCTACTCAGGTAACCCTACTCAGAGGCCCTTGCTTCTGTGCCAGCTAAAAAGCCAGTGCAGGAGCGAGTAGACCCATCACCCACTCTGTGTGCTTACCAAGGGGATGAGCGTCTCCTTTCCCCGCGGACCTTCCCGGGGCTGCCTGGCTGCCATGGGATGCAGCGGTAGCCACCTGGCTAGTACTACATTCCTGGGCAGTTGGGCTGTTAATTCCTGAAATTAACACGGGACTGTTTTTTAAGCTCTTAGTGAGAATGATATGAACATGGCTCTGTGACTACATAATGATCTGAGCCACTTAAATACCAAATTGCAACAAATTAGACTTCAAAAGACTTTTTGGAAGATGCTACTTTTCCAAAGAAGATGCTACATGCAAGCCCATACAAGGTAATTGACTACAGAGGCAAAATATTAGGAACGAGAAAGTGGTTCCTAACACTGCCACATGTCCCATATTGTTTGCAAATAACTATAAGCAAGATCTAACCAAAGCACAAGCACACTGAAATTATGTTGATTTCTGGGAGGGGGTGATTTGGATCAAGAATGTGACACAGTGGGATCTAATATTTCAAGCCATGCCTAGAGGTGTGTGAAAATGGTTTGTTTTTTTCACAGATTTTGTGATTTGAAGGGGAAAAAATGAAAAAGGCAGAAAGCAGTGATATATGTTTTTATTCTAAGTTCTCATTCCAAGTTCTCTTTATTAATTTTAAATGCTTCAAAAGTGTACTAGATAGGTGAAATAGGTGATATCGTGTCAGCAGATACTGCCATGGTATTATTTCTAACTGGAAAAGTAATATATTTCTTTTTTTGGAAAATAACCACCAAAATGGGGTGTTTTGTGTCTTTATGTGTTATTAACAAACACCACTAAGGCCATGTACCAAATCCAAGTTCTCCCCCCATCCCGACACACATAGAAATTCAGCTGGAACAATTTGTGCCTATGTCATCCAATGTCTCTCCCATCCCCTGTGATATTCAGAGATGTATCCAGAAAGAATGTAGGGATACCACATCATGAATTTCCATTACTACCATTTAAAGGGAAGAAGAGGGAAAAACCTGATTGCTATTCTTGGCAAGGGTCCATATTCTTCATTATGGCTGTCCTCATTGTCCAGGTCTGTAATGAATAGGTGTGAAAAATGTAGTAAACAATGAGGAATGGTTTCTAAGCATGATTATGGTGAAAAGAGGGGAGGTTCATACTCCAACAAATGCAGCTGAGCTCTCACAATGCTAAGCAAGACAGCATCTCCTACACGGATTCACAGATAATATTTCTATTATAATATTTCTTAAAAGCAGGGTGGGTTTTTGACCAGCAGGCAGACTGGAGATGAGTCAGTACAGGTTATATTTTCAAAGGGTGCCCTTTCGAAAATCGGTAATGTAGAACTCATACTTTTGATAATGACAGCTTTTTGTTTTAAAAATGGGTCCAAGGAATGTCAGGTTTCCATGGATTATTCAACTCATAACCATATGAATTACTAAATAATTATCCATTATTTTCTCTCCCTTTTTAGTTATACTGCAAAATGTCATTTTTAATTTTATGTTTCAGTGCTAGGTTTTCAGTAGGACAAAGGTTAAGTCGAAAGGAATCTGTTTAAGCTGAGGTTACCGTTTTTATTAGAACATGATAGATCTACATTTAGCTCTGAAATGCTAATTTTCTAAAAGCAACCTCAGAGTGTGCTCTCATGATAGTATGTTGGTCTCTTTAGATAGCAATACTGTATTATGTGTCCTGAATTAAACCATTGTCCCTGTAAAGCTGCAGAGGAAACGGAGGAAACAGAGATCCACAGAATCCAGCTGAAATGATACTTTATGCAGGATCCAAGGAAAACTGGGTGAGCTACCTAGTGGACATCTAGAAATATAATGCCGTTGCAAGGAAATATAATCCCGGGGCAAGGGATATAGTCAGTGATGTCATGCAGGGGGTACGCAAGTACCGGTTTCTAGGATTACAGCTGGCCACACCCATTCGCCCACCCACTCATCGACTCTGCACCCTGCAACGTTTGAATTTCCTGCATGTTTGAGTTGCCTGCACGTTCTCAGAGCCAGGAAGGCAGCGAGCGGAGCCTTGCCTTGCCTTGCCACTGAAAAATGAGCTGCTCTGGGGTTTTGGAACTGTTGGGTCACTTTAACATGATGCCAGGCCTCCTTAACATGTTCTGGGGGTGCTGTGGAATACTGTTGCAACTGTTGGGTCAGTTTAAAATCGTCTGAGGCCTCAAAAAGGGCTTTTTTCATGTCACTTCCTGCCACGACCTCACTTCCG
Source organism: Lerista edwardsae (assembly GCA_029204185.1). Lineage (NCBI taxonomy): Eukaryota > Metazoa > Chordata > Lepidosauria > Squamata > Scincidae > Lerista > Lerista edwardsae. The sequence continues at coordinate 4,265,861 of JAJKFI010000019.1, forward strand.
GCTTACGATGTCACTTCCGGTGGGCGGGTCCCGACACGTGCCAATCAAAAGTGAGTACCTGTTCTTAAATCATTTAGATGACACCACTGGATATAGTGAGCAATGGCAGCCAGGAAGCAGCAGCCTCCTTGGACCTCTGGCAGTAGTAAGGCAGTAGCAGGGTTAGGCTATGACCAGAAAGGCAATGGGAAGACTGGAGGTGCTTTAGATTAGGGAGGAACTGGGGTGAGGATGTGGCAGGGAGGTAGATCCTGCAGTAATGGGTCATGCCAGACTTCTTTTCTCTCCTCAGACATAATAAGTGGTGTAAGTCCAAGATTGCTTGATCACCAATCCATTGGCAACCAACCAGGAGGTGTGCAAACAATTTTCACTTACCTCCTGCAGGATGTTTCCCCCGCCACCAGAGGTATAACTAAGGTTTGCGTTACCCAGTGAGACAGCTCATTACATTGCCCCCATGATGGACTTCCTCCCGTGCCAGACCATACAGAACAAATTGCAACATTATGCACGCATTAACTTTATTTTAATATATAACAGTACAGGTCACACAACATATAAGACTCAGAGTTCCAATATTAGCTGAAATACGAAAATGAGAGCTGACTTGTACTAACGCTTTATTGGTACCCTGCTGTGTCACAAGACCACCTGACTGGCTTTCAGGACAATCAGTATCATTGGTCAGTTTTGAGTTAAAGAAGTCCATTTTTTTGTTACATAAGGCAGTTGTGTTTTCATGTTCTGGCTATTTCGCTATACCTTTTGACAGAATAGAGATTTTGCTTCACTGCATTCTGTATTAAAGTCCGCATTGAATGATATATAACAGGGGTGCCTGGGGGCTGGATGTGGCCCTTGGAAGCTCTTTATTCAGTCCTTGGTCTCTCCCAGCACCACCATCAGCTGCTAATGCTGTGCTGGGCTGTCACTATTGAAAGGGCAGTCCCCAAGACATTTGGGCTCTCCCATACCTTAAAAATATGATCAAGGCTTATGTTTATGGTTTATTAGCCAATTGCAGCTAATAAGTTGCTAAGTGAGAAAAAACATTTTCTGGTCATCATCTCATCAATGACGTTCCTTTCAGCCCTCAGCAGGCATCATGAATGCTATTCAGCACATTGTATGAAATGAGTTTGACACCCCTGATATGTATCATGATGGTATCAGTAATGGCATCTAAATGATTTAGCAACAAGTACTCACTTTTGATTGGCACTTGTGTTGGGGCCCGCCCACCAGAAGTGAGGTCATAGCCAGAACCCAGGAACCGCCCCCAGGAAGGAGGGAGCCCCAGGCAGCCTACCTGCTCACGCTGCTGCTGCCGTCGGTCTCTGTTGCGCCGCTGCCTGCCTGCCTGGCTCTGAGAATGTGCAGGCAACTCAAGCATGCAGGCAATTCAAACGTTGCAGGGGGTGGGGCGGAGCGCCGACAGAGTCGACGAGTGGGCGGGCGAATGGCCGGGGCCAGCCCTAATCCTAGGAACGGGTACTCGCATACCCCCACATACCTGCTACATGACATGTCTGAATGGTATTATTCAAAAATACCAAGATTTTTACAATTTTGACCCATAGTGATGACACCACCCCTGAGTGAGTCACCTGGCCCAGTCCACATCCCCTGCACCACCACCGCATGATGCAATATGTGTCTTTTTAATGTAGCTGCATCAGCACTGGTGGAGAGAGATAGGATTGGGCTGTAGGTGTCTGAAGTCTTTTCAGATACAGATGTAAAAACAAGTCAAGCAGCAGCTGTTGCAATTGGAAAGCAGTATTGAGCCTCTGACCAGGCCTGAGAGATCAAACCTACAGTGACTCTAGTTATTCTTAACACTATGTGCAAGTTTTTTTTAAAAAAACCCAGTTTATAAGTTGCATACAGAAGTAAGAAAAACTAGACTCACTATGCAACTCTCAAAGTTGACTGAGAGTTTTCTAAGAGTTCCAAAGCAATGTAATGAATGATGGAGTGGAGCAGTGGTGTCATCTGTTAATGAACAGAGGGAATGCTGGGTGGGACTTACGCGTGATTGGCAACCCGTCTGTTGTGTTCCGCTGCCTGCCCGCCCGCCGCACGGGGTGCCTCCGGTTGGTGCGCCCCTCCGCTGCTCGCTCAGGCACCCAGTGCGCGCCCCCCATCCCCCATGGTGAGCAGGCGCCCCCTCCGAGGCCGGGGCAGCACGGGCAGGTGGCGGAACACAATGGACGGGCAGCCAATCAGAGCATAAGTCCCACCCAGCATTCCCTCTGTTCATTAACAGATGATGCCACTGGAGTGGAGTGATTGGGATCCTTTGGGGCAAAAGGTCCCAGTACATGCAATGGTAGGCCCATCCTCTGATTATCTGGAATGGAGGCTTGCATGCTTCCTGTTCTCTAATTCAGCCCGTGCTTTCCATCTGTGGCCTGGACCAGAATTCCCCTTAGCTTCAAACATTCAGCTAATTCCTATGCAGAGGCTTTGGTAGTTAAGGAGAACTGGTTGGGAAAATAGACAGTACACTCACCTCTTGTGCTGGGCAATGACCAGCATACAAACTCACGTGGTCAAATGGGGAAGGCTCCATGGGTCCCCATGACAACCTCTCCACATGTAGGCAGTTGTACTGATACAGAAGGATCATGGCCTAAATCTAGACATCACTGGATAAAAGGGTCCTGAAACTACCATGCAAAGGGAAGTTCTTTGTCAATATCAGATTGTTTTGGAATTGCCTTTTATGGTTACTCTCCCTGATAATTAGCTGACACATATTTACTTTGTGTGTGCTAATGAGCAAGCTAATGCTCAGCAGTTTACATGAACAGAACACTTTGCAAATATTGACTAATTAGTCCTATTAAACAGATCTTAATTGACTGCCAAAAAAAAAACTTGATTATGTACTGTGTGATAGATACACCTGTGCATAGTTACCTGTCATGCATAAGATTTCTAGCACCTGGAGCTATAATGTAAGCAGCACACTAGTGGAAAACAAAAGGTTTATGAATCAGTCTAAGAAGCTGTTTCCTTCCAGGATCTGTCATTAGTAAACAATTCAATGGTTGTCTCACGTTCCAGCAATCATAATGATATTAATACATGTTCCATCCACTTGAGGTTTGATCATTATAATAATGATATTATAGCAGCGTTATGCAGAACATGGAGGTGGCAAATGCATTTGCATGATTTGAGTGTTTTCTTATTTTCTTTAATAATATACCAGTACCCTCTTCTTTCCTTACTTAAAAGGATTTTTTTTTCCAGTATGAGCATATTCCAATAATGTTGTTATGGTGCATTTAAATCTCACCGGCAAACAAACATCTGTGCACTTAGGAAGACTATAATGTCCGCTGATGGTAATAACCTTTTTAGAAAGAAGGAAGCAATTTGTTGCTTTCAGGGTATCTGCTGAAAGTGTGTGTGTGGGTGTGGGTGTGGGTGTGGGTGTGTGCGTGTTCATGGTACACTATGATTCCAAAGATACTACTATGCATTTAATGTGATTACTGCAGAGCAGAGATGCCAACTGACCATAAAACCACTCGCAGGGTTCTGCTCCCATCCTACCCCTGATGCTCATTTTCCCAAGTCTGCTCCATTTCTAAGCAGTTAAAATAAATCTCCTATGCATGTGTATTGGGATTGTGCGGAAGTGCCTAGGTACACAGTGGCAGAGGTGGGAGAAATTACAATTGCTGCAATCCTTCCCCATCTCTTCAACCCACTGGTTGGCTGGCTGCTTCACTCTCTTGCTCCATGCCTGGACTCCAGTGGCACCAGCCACAGAGGATGAGAATGACGACCACAATGGGCACCCAAAAGCACAAACTGTGCTTGCTTAGCTGATCAGCACATTCAAGCCAGCAACTTGCAGCAGCTGCCAGCCCCGCTTCCCATATCAGCAGATCAGTCGGTCCAATTTGTCAGAGCCATACGAGTGCCAATACCACCATTACACCGAAGCAGCCACCATAGGAGAGTTCTGTGGCCACAGGTCTCCTCTTCTGCACAATCCAATTTATGGTACTTCTAATCTGGACCATGAATGACTTGCACAGTGCAGAATAGAAGGCAGAATGGGGATATCAGAAGCATTGCCGACTTTGCATCACCTGGATTGCTTTGATGTACTGTTTCTTGGTATACTTGTGAATGTGGCCAAGAATGGGGTAAATGAGAAGCAGAGCTCTCTTCAGCCCTATGGGCAGTGGTGTAGCTAAGGCATCTGGCACCCAGGGTACAACATTTTTAACACCCCTCATTTGGGCCTTTTAACATAAGGGTGCCAGATGGGGGATATGGGCTTCCAGAAGTTCCAGGCTTCTGATAGGTACGTCCAAGTTTCGACGAAAATCAGAAGCATCTTTCAGCTTCAGGACACCCCTTCAAGGTGTGGTACCCGGGGCAATGTAACTCCCTGCCTCCCTTAGCTACACCCCTACCTATGGGAATTCTTCCATGTGTGGGTACTGAACCCATACATGGGGGGAACACTGTGCCTCATTTATTCGTCACATTCACACGTGATGGGACTTTTTATGCTGTGTACTGAAACATCTTAGGAGTACACCTAAAAATGCATTAGTGGGACAGCTTGACAAACTATCAAATTCACTGTTTCCATTAATCCACTTGTAAGTATATACGTAATGCAAAGTCATTGTGGAATGATTTTACAAGCCTTAATTGAAAAAATTGTCTGCGGCCTGAAAAATGCCTATAGTCCAGGCTTCATATAAAGCGTTTGGCAGTCTTTCAATGAAGCCAGATTCGTTGTCAGGTCTGATACATCTATCAAACAAAGCGCTTGCATTTTGCATCAGTGCCTATAAAAATTGATCTCTGCCACTTGCTTTTGTTTCTATGGAGCTCCAGTGTGCTCAGAATTAAAAGACGAGGCAATATATCACCAAACACTTCTCTTCTTTAATTTCATCTCGTAGACAAAGAAACAAGCTGATCAAAATCTTAACACAACAACAAAACAAAATTAACAAGTAGGAATAAAAGTCATAATATGTATTAGCTAAGTTGTGGGAATTACTAATTGCATTTTAAAAGGATTTGGATTCAGTGACAGTCAGAGAATAGCTCAATAGAGACAACTGCCTTCAGAGACTCATTTAATTTTAGGACTGCAGAGCCAAAAAATGTTCCTTGGTAGAAAATTCTATTGAAGTGCATTGAGCAGAAGACATATTAGGCCTACATCAGCTAATACCCCAATCCTAACTCCTACTAGCTTGCATAATGAAGCTACACCGATGGCACACATGCTGCAAGCTATAATGGGGGGAAAGGGTTGACTAGATAGCCCAGGGGAGATAAAGTAAAAATCTTTTCAATTCGCTCCCTATAGGTTGCCGAGCCTCCAATGTCTCTGATCCAGCTAATTAGCATGCATAAGTCTGGGGAGCCTCAGAGTGCGTGTGGGGCTGCAAAAAGGAAAATACTATTTTATTATTTAATGAATTTATGCCCCGCCTTTCTGCTCCTTGTTAGGGCACCCAAGGCGGCTTACAATAAAAAAATACAGAATAAAATTTAAAAACAATAACATATAATAAAAAAACGACGGACAAGAATGGACTATACAATCATTAAAATAGGATCTTCATATGCGTCACCACCACCAAGATCCCCTCTCCTGCCCCCAAACTGCTCTAGTTTGGCCCATTCTGATCCTCCTCCATTGCTGCCCCAAACAGCCCCACTGCCAGCTTGCCTGTTGTTTAGGAGCCATGATGCATGTGCAACTATTTGCTCCGGGGGAAGTGGCGTAGCAAGCAGGGGGTGGTTTGCCCCAGAGGCTACTCTGGAAGGGAGTGCCACAAAATTGGTACTCCACCATGGACACATGGACATATGGTGTGGGGGAGGCAGGTGAGGAAGAACCACCCTACGGAAATCCTCAGAAAATCACTGCATTCGCCTCTCTCCATGCTTGGTGCGGCGGCTTCTCAATCTGGCTGCTGCACCCCTCAACGAGCCTCTAAGGGAGGAGGAAAGACTACTGCAACCAGAATCAAACACCGAACGTGAAGACAAAAAGACCGCATCGCCGTAATGATGTAATTATGTTTCATGATGCCACAACATCGCTGCCCTGGGCACCACGCTCCTGGGGATAGTAGTGGTCCTACTATTATGAAGGGGGGCAAATGCCCTGAGCACTGCGCTGGTGGAGTAGGAAAGGGTGGCAACAAGGCGGATCGCCTCTCACAGAGGCAAACTATGGGAGCGGCGTTTAGCCCATTTGCCCACCCCTGCCCCTGTACAACTCCAAAATAGAGCCTGGCATGGGGGCACGGGAGGGTGGGGCAAGAGGCCGAGAGCCGGCAGAGGGGGCAACACTCCTCGTTCCTTGCCCCGGGATGGCCCCTTGGATGGGGCTGCAACTGCCTGGTGACACTACTCCCTGCTGGCTCTGGCCCATGTGCCACTGGGTGTGGCTTTTGTGCAACCACTGGAAGCCCTAGAAAGAACTGAGCATAAGTGGCAATTACCGTAATCATTTCATCCATTTTTCAGTACAGCAGTTGTGTACTGTAACAGTACCGTTGTCGCAGATTAGTTGCTGCACCTGTTTATGATCCAAAACTTGAGATTTGATTTATGTTGTGTACTATTTGCAAAAGACAGTGTTGGAGACGCTTCACATGCTTCATAAATGCTCATCAGTGTGAATTCTCTGTGGTCAAGCCTTGCTGCTCCTGTGATGCCTTTTCAGGCGCTTTTGGGTATATTTTCCTCTCATGTAAAAGGAAGAAATGGATGATTATAAAAATTCCCCTTAGCATCACAGCATGTGCTAACTATGAAAAATGCAACCAAAAAATGATGAATGAGCAGAAAACACAGTTGCTGCAAGCCATAGAACCATATGTTTGAGCTATGGTATAGAGCAAGATAAAGTAGGTGCAAACTACAGCCCAATGCTCATAGCCAGAGGCCCACATTACTGGCTAGGGCAAGTGGAGTTTTGGGAGTTCCTCCTGTTTTCGTAGCCTAGTAGGTAAGGAAACCCCTCTTGCTCACTAGATTGTTTCCTTACTTCTTTCTTTAAGCTATCACCAATATCTCTTCTTGGAAATGTTCTATTGTCTTGTATTTAGTTCTCCAAGATTTACCACTAATCAACAGTTAGAGCAATCCTTTCTTCAGTGCTGTAGCTTAGGCATCTAATACCTGGAGCACAAACATTTTTAATACTCCTCCCTGGGTGCCAGAAATGCCTTTTGGAGGGTGCTAAGGGCACAATCCTAGCCTGGAGTTAGACCGCCACAAGTCCCCTGTGCTGACCAAGGAGTGTCACAAACAAGCTGTAAAGTATTATATGTTTGCACCACTCTCTGAGTCAGGGAGGCTAGAGCTCATCCATGTGCTGGTCTCCCCTGATGGTCCAAATGTGCTTTATGGTGCATTCACAACACTTCTGGGCAACAGAAGGGACTTGTGCTGGCCTAACTCCAGGTTAAGGTCATGCCCTTAGAGGACTTTCTGGAGGCCTCTGTCTGATAGGCACTTGGATAGTTAAGTAGGGATAGTCCACTGAGAATTCTTCTTATGTGTGGGCTAAAAGGAAAGTACAGTAAAGATATTTCAAAGCCACAGGAAACTTTGTGAGAGACACTGAGAAAGTCCAACAACGGCAATAATTATGGGTTCCAAATTTTTCATCTCTGGGCTGACTCACGATGTACTCATTTATTTTGGTGCACACATCATAAATCTAAAGAATGCCAAATGATCCATTTTTTAAAAAAAAAATGCTCAAGATGATCTAATGTGGTTGGCTGCTCCTAACAGAACCTTTGTCCTTGTTCTAATGGCTACTCTAAACGACTATCATAGTTGCTGAGGGTAAAATTTCTAATGCCTGATCCAAGATCTTGCTGCTCCCTTGTGAGGATGTCTTTGCCATCTCCAAGAAGAGAGAAAGATACAGCTTTGGAGCATCTCTTCTCCATTGTTTTTAGTATTCACTATTTCATTTCTATCAACAGGGATTTGAATGGGAAAAATTGGAAATCAAACTAGGTCTATTATACCTAGTCCATTTCTATTGATGTCTTTTTTTGTGAACATATTGCCAATAAAGGTGCCATGCAAAACTGCATTCTAAAAATGTTTCTTGACCTATTGGCAATTAGAGTGATCTTCATTCTCTTAGCAATTCACTATACTTTCTTTTCCCCTACTTTCGGAGTTATTGGCCTAATAGCCATCCCATTTTCTGTTTTTTTTTTTTTCCTGTAACAAATTTGCTTTACTGTAAATTGGGTCTTCAAATATTCCGTTCTCTAGGCTAACTTTTCCGAGGCTACTCTACTTAGAGCATAATCCTAACCTGGAATTAGGCTGGCCCAGTTAGGCTGGCACAAAGGACACCATGAAGCACACTTGGACCACTATTGCAGTCAGGGAGGATGACGTACATCGGTGTGCTGGCCTCTGACACCGAGAGCAGTCCAAACATACTTTACAATGGCCTTTGTGCAAGCCAAACCTTTCTGGTCTAACTGTGCTGGCCTAAATCCAGGTTAGGCTTGTGCCCCTAGTTATGAAGCTAGTAGTTTTTTGTATGGAGCTGGAATGTTTTGTAGTTGGAATTTTTGATCTACAGTTCTGCAACACTTTAATCAGGAACAATATTTTTAATAAGGTGAATCTCTTTAAATCTCTGGGGGAATGCGCTGCAAAATGGCAGGTGCACTTCAAGGTAAGGGTAAAATGATGCACACTGGAGCAAGAAATCGAAATTCCACACAGCTTCTGAGCTGTCTGTGATAGAATCAGATCTTGGGGTGGTGGTGGACATGCTGATGAAAGCATTGACCCAATGTGTGGCAGCTATCAAGAAGGCTAATTCTATGCCTGGAATCACTTCACACACACTTGATCTTAGCCAAAAGGCCGAGAAGCGATATGCCTGGAATCAGTGGTGCCAACTTACCTTTTCAGCTGTGGGTGCCCATGGCCATGCCCCTGATGTTGACATGACCACGCCCCCTCGTAGACATGGCCACACCCCTGATGTTGATGTGGCCACGCCCCCTGTCATCTCCCAAGTCCGGGAGGCACTACTGCGACCATGATTGCACGTCCCGGGCTCGGGAGGGGGTCTGCCGGCTTGACAGCTGCCTCCCCCGAGCCCGGGACGCACTACCGCGGCCCGATCACACAGCCCGGGCTCAATGGGGGGCTGTCAAGCCAGCAGCCACCTCTCCTGAGACCAGGATGCACGATCGCGTGTCCTGGTCTCGGGAGTGGGTGCTCATGCCATTGATTGGCATGGGTGCTGGCTGCCGTGGGTGCTGGCTTTCCCTTGTACGCAGAAAGCCCCACAGCACCCCCCAAGTTGGCACACCTGCCTGGAATCAATACTATTATGTCATTGTGCAAATTGATGATAAAGTCCATATCTGGAACATTGTTTCCAGTTCTGGTTGCCATATCCCAAAAAGGATAAACAGGCATACCTCGCTACATTTTGCAGGTTAGGTTTGAGATCATTGCCATAGAATAGCTCCTTAAAGTGAACTACAGCCTTTTTTTTCACTTGCCAGTACATATAAAAGCCTAAAAACATATTCACGCTGTCATTTATTAAGTGCACAATAGCACTAGGCCTAAAAAATTATGTAAAAGTACAAACAAATTTTAAAAGGCTACAGTACGTACAGTACATGAGCATGGGTAACAAAATGGTGTGTGGTTGAAGTGCTCGATTCAGCTTGGAGTCAGTTGATGTGTGCATCACTGCCAAAAAAACCCACACACAAAACCCTTAGTAGCAAGGCAAGCACAGAAAATAAGAAACATGAATATAATTGAAAAGCATCTTAAAATGAGGTACACCTGTAGTGGAACTGGAAAAGGTACAGAAGAGAGCGACTAAAATGGTTACTGAGCTGGGGCACCTCCCTTATGAGGAAAGGCTACAACATTTGGGGCTATTCAGTCTAAAAAGAAGGTAGACACCTGCTGATGGGAGACTTGATTGAGAAATATAAAATTACTAGCTTTTTGTTACCCGGCGTTGCCCAGGTAACGAAATGATCTTCCAGAGTTTATGAGTATTGCACCCCTTCTCACCCCCCATGCTGACGGGGGCCGAACCCAGACTCCAACCGCGTCAGGAGCGTCGGCACTCACCTCAGTGACCCCGGAAACTACGATTCTGATGCCGATTTTGGCCATTTTTGACCATTTTCACATGGGCCCCCCTGTGCACCCCATCCCCCAGGGCATTGGGGGGGCTGACTCCTGCAGTGTTTGTTGCCAGGCCGCAAGGCACGTGCGTGCCGAGTCTGGTGCCAATCGCTCCAGGCGTTCCAACATGGCATGGCGGACATCTTGTTTTGCACCCCTTCCCACCCCCCATGTTGAGGGGGGGCTGAACCCAAACTCCCACAACGTCGGGAGCGTCGCCACTTGCCTTGGCGACCCCGGAAACTATGAATCTGACGCCGATTTTGTCTGTTTTTTGACCATTCTCATAGGGGGCCCCCACGCACTCCCACCCCCGGGGGCGCTGGGGGGCCTGACCCCCACAGTGTTTGTCACCAGGCCGCAAGGCACACGCGTGCCGTGTCTGGCACCAATCGCTCCAAGCGTCACAGCATGGCATGGCAGATGTTTTGTTTTGCACCCCTTCCCACCCCCCAAGTTGAGCGGGGGCCAAACCCGAACTCCCACGGCATTGGGAGTGTCGCCGCTCGCCTCGGCGACACCATAAACTATGGATCCAACGCCGATTTCGTCCATTTTCCACCGTTCTCATGTGGGGGCCCTTGCGCACCCCCACCCCTGGGGGCGCTGGGGGGGCCTGACCCTCGCAGTGTATGTCACCAGGCTGCAAGGCATGCACATGCCGCGTTTGGTGCTAATCACTCCAGGTGTTCCAGCAGGGCGTGGTCGATGCTGTGTTTTGCACCCCTTCTCGCCCCCCACGCCGAGGGGGGGCTGAACCTGGACTCCCACGGCATCGGAAGCATCGCCGCTCGCCCCGGCGACCCCAGAAACTACAGATTCGACGCCGATCTCGGCCATTTTCGACAGTTTTCACACGGGGACCCCCTGTACCCCCACCCCCGGGGGTGCCAGGGGGCCCTGACCCCTGCAGTGTTTGTCGCCAGACCGCAAGGCACACGCATGCTGGGTTTGGTGCACATCGCTCCAGGCGTTCCAGCACGGCATGGCGGACCTTTTGTTTTGTACCCCTTCTCACCCCCCACGCTGAGGGGGCCCCGAACCCAGACTCCAACTGTTTCGGAAGCGTTGCCGCTCATCTCGGTGACCCCGGAAACTACGGACTCAACACCGATTTTGGCCGTTTTCGGCCGTCTTCACGGGGGGACCCCCGCATACCCCTGCCCCCAGGGGCGCTGGGGGGGTCTGACCCCCACAGTGTTTGTCGCCAGGCCGCAAGGTGTATACATGCCAAATTTTGTGCCAATTGGTCCAGGCGTTCCAGCAGGGCATGGCGGACGTTTTGTTTCGCACCCCTTCTTGCCCCCCCCCGTGTTGAGGGGGGCCCGAACCCGGACTCCAACGGCATCGGGAGTGTCGCCGCTCATCTCGGCGACCCCGGAAACTGTGGATTTGATGCCGATTTTGGCCGTTTTTGACAGCTTTCACGTGGGGACCCCTGCGTACCCCCACCCCCCGGGGGTGCTAGGGGGTCCTCCCCCCCCCCGCAGTGTTTGTTGCCATGCCACAAGGTGTATGCGTGCCAAGTTTCGTGCCGATCGCTCCAAGAGTTACAGAGCCTATGTGAAACACACACACACACTGTTCTTTATATATATAGATGCATGGGGTAGATTGTGGATAGAAGAAAATTCTTTTCCTTCTCACACAATACCAGAGCCAGGGGACAGCCATTAAAATTGATTGGTGAAAGGGTAAGAACAGACAAAAGGAAATAATTGTGTGAATGTGGAACTCCTTGCCACAAGATGCTGTGATGGCACCTGGCCTAGATGCCTTTAAAAGGGGATTGGACAGATTAATGGAGGTAAAGTCCAACACCTATTACAAGCTATTAAGAATATACACAATCTCTGGCCAGCAGCGTCATGCTGCCAGAACGCTGGGCAGGAGGAATGGGTGAGCGGCAGCCCACCCGTTGCGTACCGCTCCGTTTCACCGACTTCCCCACCCCCGCGGCAACGGGCGGGCTGCCACTCACCCGTTCCTCCTGCCCAGCGTTCCGGCAGCATGACGCCGCTGTCTCTGGCTTTTAGAGGCAACCTGTTTATGTATGCCAGATGCAAAGAAGCAGCCACAGGATATGGGTACCTGGGTGCCTTGAGCGCTCACTGAGGCATCCGTTGGGCCGCTGTGAGATACCGAAAACTGGACTAGATGGGTCTTTGGCCTGATCAAGCTGCGCTCTTCTTATGTTTTTCTGTTCTAGCAGAGCAACGCAACTGTGGCAAGACTGTATTTCATTTGACTGGGAGCCAGCAAGGAAGCATCTGCAGAAAATCCCAGAGCAGATGTGCAGCTGAATAAAAACCAATGCAGGGAAAAAAATTACACTTTCAAATTAAAACCCCCACACTGTGCCAAAGTTTTGATGTATAAATGGAATGCTTAATGGGCTGCAATGCTACAATTAATTCATCATCATTAATAAAAGTGCGCTGCTTTCCTAACTCACCGAGTTGCCTGAATTTCGCTAGTAACAGAGGAAACAAAAAACACCTGCAAATGTCACTCCCTGAAAAGTACGGGGTGTCTAATTTGGGAAAGGGGTTAGAAGACTTTTAATTCTTCATAAAGATTTGACTGGTGGGAGATTCTTATTGCTATTACAGCCGCCATTGCTATTATAGTTACTTGCAGTCAATGAAAAAAAGAAGCTGTTTTTGAGAGGAAATATACATATTATAATTTGATCTATTGTTATTCCAGCCGGGCAATCAAGGATTTAGTTATCTATCTATTTATTTGAAGACTTTATACCCTGCCTTTCACAAGCAAATGCCCAAGGCGGCTTACAGAGAACAAAAAAGTACAATGTAACCACAATAACCAAAACATATTTTAAAAATACTTTAAAAAACATTAAATATTTGACATGAAATAGCATGAAATAACACTGAGAACGTTCAAAAATAAGGCGAGACCCAATTGTCCTCATCAGGCCCTTTGGAGGGTTGGCCCTTTGACCAGGGGAGTAAACAAACTATGACAGTATTCCAGAGGGACAGACAGCCCACCATCATCCAAAGGCCAGACAAAATAGGTATGATTTGAGCCCTCTCCAAAAAGCCATGAGGGAGTGTGTAGTTCTTAATTCTTCTGTAAGGGAATTCCGTATTTGTGGAGCCGCTACAGAGAAGGCTCGTCCCCGAGTTGCCATCCCTTTGACTTGGGACAGAGGGGGCACTTGAAGGAGAACCTCTTTAGATTATCTAAGAGGACAAACTGGTATGTATGGAACAAGGAGGTCCTTTAGGTAGGCTGGGCCTAAATCATGAAGGGTCTTAACGGTCAGTAACATCATCTTAAGTTGAGATCGGACTGGGCAGCCAGTGCAGCTGCTGAAGGAGTGGAATAAAGGAATTTATTGTGTCCTGTAGAAGAAAGTCATGTTTTCAACAATGGGACAGCAATCCTATGGTTCCACCAACCAGTTAACTGGTACACTAATTCCAATGTAAAGGTATATTGTTGCCTAGTCCCTGCACATATGCCCAGGCACAAAGTAAAAAGCAGCAAATTCTTCAAGCACTCATAGCAACCCCATCTCCACTCACTAGTCACGGCATTGTGCAGAAGGAACCACTCAAGCAAAGGAGATGGAAGAATGATTCCATATATCAAGCTGCCTGGCACACAGACAAACTGCGATCTGGCAGCAGCACAGCATCCTCCTCAGAGAACACCACTGTGTGTTACTGGCAGTGCTTTTTAAAGCATGCATAGCATGCACACACTAGAGGGGAAGCAATAATGTGCAGGGATCCTGTGTCGATAATGGCACATTTATCTTTTATGGAGAAACACGGGCTTCCTCGGAGAAAGGTTTATGTTCTCCTGGGGGGGGAATAATCCTTCTGTGCAGTCGCTGCACAGGACCTGTTTACTGCAGTGTTGGGGGGGAACCAAGCCTTGTCAGGAGAAAGGGCCAAATGCACAAGGAACTGTGAGAAACAAAATACAAAGCTCACAGCAAACAGCACCAAGACTTGCCTCACAGCTCAAAGGGAAAGAGCACTAAAATGAGAAACGGGCAAGGAGGTTTCAGTTGCAGCCCTAGAAATACACTGAACTGAGCATCACAAGGCAAAACTATTTTGTCCTTCATCAGATCAAGTATGCTGGAACAAACCCAATTTGCCTGTATGGAAGAAAATCTAATTGAAGAAACTGTTTAATTCTTTGATAGTAAATTTATCTGGAGTTCTGGCTTCTCAAAGCAGGCTGTATGAAATGGCACTAAAATTTAACGCCTCCCATCCAAAGACTTGCATGAAAAAAATGATTCAAAATATTTTTGCCTTCAGCTAGACAGCAGACCGCTATCATGTATATATCGAAGAATGGTATCCTAAAGGGAACAGAACATCAAGTAGAACAGAATGGAGAAGATCAGACCAGAAGTTCATGGGGAAGAACATGAAAGAGGCAAAGAGCCAAAACCACAGCATCGTATGATGATGACCTTTGAAACTTCTATGAAAAGTCAAAGGCATTCAGGCACTGTACACGTTGATCTTTCCAGGAATAAGATACAGTTCACACACACATGCACGTTATTGACAATGCGTCTGAAGTGAGCCCTGCTCCACCAAAGCCAATGCCACAGTAAGTTTGCTAGCCGGGCAGCCCAACCCTATTCTTGACTTGAGCTGGTGCAGGCTCCCTGGGCCAGCTATTAGTCTCACAGCCACAAGTGATCAGGTACATTTGCTCCAACTTGAGAGCTAGCTGGGCTGGTGTGGGGGCCCACGATGGCTCGGCCGAGCTGGATCCTGCACTGCCTGGAGCAGGTAGGGTTGTGCTGGGCAGTACAGGGGGTGGGTGAGGATGGCCGGAGGGCATTTTGGAGTCAAGAAGGGGGCTTTTCTGGGCAGACGGCGGGTGGGACGAGGGCTGATCAGGCCTGGGAGGGGAGTGGGATTGGCAGCTGCAGTGCACGCCATGTCGTAATTCCTGCTCCCAGGCCTGAAAGCCCTACACAGGCTGCTCAGATTTGCACTAGCTAAATAGCTGGCACAGATCTGAGTTGCCCCATAGGGGAGGCTGGGGTGTCCCCTTATATCCCCTTACCCGCCTGCCCCTAGAAATATCCCCTTACCCATCTGCCCCTAACCTGGGTTGGATACTGAGGGTTGGGAGAGTTAAAACAGATAAAAGGAAGTACTTTTTTACCCAGTGGGTAGTTAATCTGTGGAACTCTTTGCCACAGGAGGTGGTGTCTGGTCTAGATGCCTTTAAGAGGGGATTGGACGGATTTCTGGAAGAAAAGTCCATCGTGGGCTATAGGCAATGATGGATTGTGCAACCTCCTTACATTAGTAGTAGGCTACTTCAGAGTACTGGGTGCAAGGGAGTGGCAACAGGGTGCAAGCATCTTGTTGTCTCATGCCTCCCTGGGGCACCTGGTGGGCTGCTGTGAGATACAGGAAGCTGGACTAGATGGGCCTTTGGCCTGATCCTGCAGGGCTCTTCTTATGTTCTTATGATACAGCACAGATTACGATTATGCTGTAAGGTGATTCTTCTGTGCTATTCCATTTTTAAAAAATGATGATTCACTACTGAAGATACTTAAGCTAGCTGGGCTGAAAGATTTTGTGTTCGACGTCCTGGGAAACTTCTGTCCTGGGGAGTTTCACCTATGACCGTTCTTTTAAGCATGCATCACTGTGTTATCCTCAAGTGCTGAACCTGTGAACAGAGCCTAGGCTGAGGCACTAGGTTGGATCCAGTTTTTGGTTTGGATCCAAACGTGTGCTTCTGCCCACCAGTGAAATCTTTGGCTGCTTATTTTTGAGTGACAGATTCCCATTCCATATCACAAACTGTCACTCAAAAAGATCTGTCACTGAAAAGGAAGCTATCAATGCTAGTACAGTATAGAGGCTAAGCGACGGAGCTGTGAATCAGAACTTCCCTGATCTGAATCTCACCTCTGCCCTGAACTCACTAGGGGGCCTTAGGCAAGTCTCTCTCTCTCGCTCCAGCTGCAATATGGAGATAATAATACTGAAGCACTTCACAGGGTTGTCGTAAGGACAACATTAACATAATACATGTGAAGCACTTTGCACCCCCAGGAAGCAATACACAAATGCTAACAGCCCAGTCCTGCCTGGCGACAGCTTGTAGGATAGTCCACCAATGCGGGACCACCAGGGCAGCATCCACTGCATCCTGTGTGCTGGATAGAGGGATAAGGGGGGACAGTCTTGATTTTACTTTGCTGGCTGCTGCATGACCCCCTGTGGGACTAATCAAAGCTATGCCAACTCTGTCGCTGGTGTAACTCAAAGGAGCTGCACTGGTCTTGCACAGGAAGGAGGTTTGGGATCTGGCGGCTGCTGGCTGTACGTGACCCCGCCCCATCCCACCCTGAGTCCCACTTTTCCCACCACTGGCAGAACTCTGCCAGCACATTGTACCACACTTCTGAACTGTACCACGCTTCTGGTGGCGCATGGCTTTCCAGCTCCTGCACCAGTGGCTGTGCTGCAGCAGCTGGCAGAGGGGCTGCTGTGATGGCAGGGCCCCTATAGTGCAAAGTATCTGGCAGTAAGGGAGGATGAATCACAGAATCATAGAGCTGGAAGGCACCTAAAAGGTCATCTAGTCCAACTCCCTGCCTGTAGCAGGAAATCCTCCTACAGCAGTTACAGCAGGTGCCTGTTGAGCCTCTGTTTGAAGGTCTCCTGTGACAGGATCCACCACCTCCCTCAGCAATCTGTTCCACTGAGATTGAGCCACAAGTGTTGTTATTAAACAGTCCACTGGGAATGCTCAAGCACATTTTTGGGTCCAAGTCATTGTACCTATGAAGGAACCCGAACATTGATGAAGCCATTGAGTGTATTCCCATGCAAATGGCAAATGTGTATCAACACTAATAGCAAAATGAACTTTTGCAAAATTGGGTTTAATGAGTAGAAATGTCAGTGATGGGTGGAAAAGAATGATTGGTTATGAAAACTTGTTTATGACTTTTTAAAAAAGTTCTACTTGCTTCCCTTTCTTAACATGAAAAGCAAAGGGTTTCTCCACATTCAAATTTCTTTAGACCAGATTTTGTTCTCATTTACTCTATTAATCCAATTACTAAGGCAATATTCATTTTAAAAAAAACTAAAGCAGATTTTCTTTCTGTGAGCAGAACTGCAGTTCCTCGTTCTGTTCATATTCCTTCTATCTGGGGTAATCAGATACTTTGCTCAAGAATTTTTTTCCCAGATGATGCCACAGTACAAGCACAAACAGTAACAGCATAAATAAGGCTTTTAAAGAGGAGTCTGGAATACAGGTAGAGTTATTATACTTCCATGAATTTAAATGGAGCTGCTATTTCATTTGTCATACCATTGATCAACTGAGCCCACTAACTGTTTTCCTTTCATAGTGAGAAGAAAAATGACGCATGATTAATAAAATGATGGCAACCATAGGAAATTATTTTCTGTGGCGCATTCTCACTTCCTAACAAAGGCAAAGGCAACTGAATGCCACTTCTCAGAATGGAGACTAGCTAGCAGACATAAGATTCTGCCTCCCAAATAAAATACTTTTATTGAATGGAAGTATTCATTCAATGTGCAGATTTTGGGAGATGTACATGCTTACAAAAGGGACGAGGTGGCGCAGCGGGTTTAACCGCTGCTACTGGGCTTTCCGACCGGAAGGTTGGGAGTTCAAGACTGCATGACGGAGTGAGCTCCCGTTGCTTGTCCCAGCTCCTGCCAACCTAGCAGTTCGAAAGCACCTAAAAATGTAAATAGGGACCACTTTGGTGGGAAGGGAACGGTGTTCCGTGCACTATGGCATAGAGTCATGCTGGCCACATGACCGCAGAAGCTTGTCCTTGGACAAAATGCCGGCTCTACAGGCTTAGAAACGGAGATGAGCACCGCCCCCTACAGTCGGTCACGACTAGACCATTTGGTCGTGGGGAAACCTTTACCTTTTTACATGCTTACAAATCTAACAGTATTGGTGCAAGATGGTTTTCCAAGGGTAACCACCCACCACTGAGGCTACACTCAATGGCTATCCTAAGTGGGGGGGGGGGTTCCACAGGGTCAATTGATCCCAAGTGGCACAGCTGGGGGACAACATTGCCCCAACAACTGTACCCCTGATGGCTTCTCATGCCCACCACCTTCCCTGGACAGATCTATGAATAGGCCAATTTCAAGATCAGGGATAGGATAATGGGGAACATGGCACTGAGCCAGTTTTGCACTTTATTGCTTTTAGTTAAAAGTGAAAATGGAACATACAGCCAAATAAATGTGTTTAGTGTTTGAGTGAAAGCAATGACAGTTGGAAGCAACTAAACTATATCTATCACCATTGTCTGTGACCTGTACAGCTTGTATGGGCTCTATAAGGCTAAGTAACAACCTTCCTTACAGCATAGTCCTATACATGTTTACTTGGAAATAAATCCAATGGGTTAAGTGGGGATTTACTCCCAGGAAAGTGTGCGCAGAATTGCAGCCTTACTCAAGTAAAAAGTCTTGAACTCAATGGGACATGCCCCCCCTTTCTCTCTCTCTCACACACGCACACACTATTTATTATTATTTATTATTTATTGAATTTCTACCCCGCCTTTCTGCCCGAAGGCACTCAAGGCGGCATTACAAAATCAGAGTTAAAAACAGAATAAAATACATCATAATTTAAAAACAATAGTTAAAAAACAATATAAAATACAATATAAAAGTATAACAATCATCCCATGGATCATAAAAGTACAGAAATATAAAAGAATGCAAAGACTAGCCAGCCTGTCAGCAACTAAAAGCCTGCTGAAACAAAAAGGTCTTCAGCCCCCGCCGAAATACGGCCAAAGAGGGAGCAGTTCTTAACTCTAAGGGGAGGGTATTCCAAAGTTGGGGTGCGACCACCGAGAAGGCCCTATTCCTGGCCGCCACCCCTCTCACCTCTCCTGGTGGCGGCACAGTCAAAAGGGGCCCCCCAGATGACCTCAGAGTACAGGTAGGATTATATGGGAGGAGGCGGACCCTCAAATACCCTGGGCCCGAGCCATAAAGGGCTTTAAAGGTCAAAACCAGCACTTTGAATTTGGCCCGGAACAGAACCGGCAGCCAGTGTAGTCGCCGAAGCAACGGCTCGACAGAGTCAAACCGCTGTGCCCCAGCAACCACCCGAGCCGCCGCGTTCTGTACTAGTTGTAATTTCCGGACCGTCTTCAAAGGCAGCCCCACGTAGAGCGCATTGCAATAATCTAACCTAGATGTCACTAGGGCGTGGGTCACTGTGGCCAGGTCCGCACAGCTCAGGTACGGTCGCAGCTGGCGGATCAGCCAAAGCTGAGCAAAGGCTCCCCTGGCCACCGCTGACACCTGAGACTCCAGGTGCAGCTGTGAATCCAGGAGAACCCCCAAGCTGCGGACCTGCTCCTTCAGAGGGAGTGCAACCCCATTCAGAGCAGGGCGATAGTCCAATACCTGAGCTTGGATTTCCGGACCAAGAGCACCTCTGTCTTATCCGGATTTAATTTCAGCTTGTTCGCCCGCATCCAGCCCCCAACTACCTCCAGACAACGATTCAGGACCTCAACCGCCTCCTCAGAATCAGGGGGAAAGGAGAGATAAAGTTGGGTGTCATCAGCATATTGATGGCACCCCACCCCAAACCCCCGGATGACCTCTCCCACACACACACACGTTATGGGCAGTGGTGGGATTCAAATAAATTAACAACCGGTTCTATGTCCTTCAGGGCGGCCTTCAGGGCCATCCGCTGCCTTTCTTCCCTCACCCAACCTAAAATTAGCAACCGGTTCTACAGAACAGGTGAGAACTGGCTGAATTTCACCATTGGTTATGGGAGAGTTTAAACAGCACAAGGGCCACTGTGAAGCATTTGGACTGCTCTCGGAGTCAGGGAGGATGTCGTGTCTGTGTGCTGGCCTCTCTGTGTGCTGGCCTCTCTGACTCCAAAAGTGGTCCAAACATACTTTATGGTGGCCCTTGTGTTGGCCAAACTTTGCTGGCCTAACTAACAGCCTAACTCCAGGTTAGGACTGTATTCTGAATGTTTCTAGATATGTAAAGAGCTATTTTCATAGGTACAACAAGTCAGTTCATACATGACAGCCCTATAATCTGTGCGGCATGTTCATTTTTGTACATGGGAAGAAACATTCATGTAAACTAAGTGGCAGGTGCTGGTGCCTTAGTGGTGGAAGCCCTGGGGCAAAGTCCTGCATGGGCCACCCAATGGCACTTCCTGCATGTCCCCTGCTGGCACACAAGGCACCAGAATTGCCATCGCTATTGCAGGAACAGGGGCTGATCTGGACCTCAGCCAGCCAACCTCTGATGCCAATACTGGCACCAGCTGCCATTTCCCAATTACACTTGTATTTTTCCAGCATACCACCAAACATATACTAATGCCAACAAAATAAACAACTCCCTCTGATATAAAATATGCTTGTATATAACATGTTTTATTACTTGTGAGCAACATGCAAGCTTGAAAGTAGGCTTTTTACTGAAGATAAAAAATTTTGGTTCATTTTTCTTGGCTCAACATTCAGAATATAAATCTTTTTTTGCTCTGCATTTAAAGCAGCCGTTCTCAAACAGCTTTATTTATACACAACATTAGATTTCGCTTCTCCTTTTAAAACACCTAGAAGTGATTTACAAAAGCAGCTTGAGACAGAAAGCAGATAAAGGCAAGATAAATGAGAGATAAAATCACACTTAAAATGTAAGTGTTTGTAATTTAAGTAATTCACGTTGATGGGAGTTAGAACACAGATTTTGACAGAAAAACAAAGACAAGAATTATTCTAGCAATACCCTAAGTATTTTATGGAGACCTTGCCCAAAATCCTTCATCAGCATTCTGCGAGGCATTTGCAGCAAGTATACTATTTTGCACTGTATGCTAGCACAAAGTCCAATGCAGTCCTTTTTAAAAAAATATATAATTTATGCAAAGTTTTTAGAATGAAAAATGAAAATGAAAAACAGTTAATATCGTATGAATCTTTAGACTACTAATTCGAATAATTTAAATTCTTCACTAAGAAATTTTCTTTCTATTCTTTTTTTTTACTAATTTCCTTCCCATTTCCATAAAAAAATTCAGTGAAGGAAAATTTCTAAGTGCAGCACAACGTTGAAGTGTTCGGGAAAACAAAAGGATCACCTAGGAAGGTAAAGCAAAAACTGCATACATTTCAATCTTTTGGGATAAAAGTTCAAAGTCATTTGAGGTTGTTATAATAATGTCATGGAGATTCAACAGATTCAATATAGGGCTAAGCTAGGACATGGGCAGCGCAATCCTATGGACTGTGCAGCATCGGCGCAACAGGGTGCCAATTGGCCCCCCCACATGAACACTAAGGCAATGCGACCAGCGCTGCAGACAGCGCCGGTCCCATTGCACCCGCGCAGCACCTCCCTAGTGTTGGCCGAAGCCTGCCAGCATGAGAGAGGCACCATGATAGGGCGGCTCAGGGATTGGCGGGAGGAGGGCGGGACATAGGCGGAACATGGGCGGGTCCAGGATTTGGTAAAATTTTACCCCCTTGCTGCATTCCCAATTTTGATCACACCCTCACACCAGCAAGTGCAGTGCATACCACACAATTCCAGTGTGAGAGGAACACCACTAATAATGCACCATTCCCAGATCCATCCAACTTCAATGTGCCCACAGAGCTCCAACGTACTGTATACATATAGTTCATATGACATCTCTCTAGTGTGCTGGGCCATATTTGACATGAGGAAATCCTTTTTTTAATGCTTTAGTTTCATTTTAGACATAAAGAAAGAAATGCAACATCCAACTACACAAAATGAACTAACAAATAACAGAGAAAAAGGGGAAAAAACAGGTATTTGAGCAATTAGTATTGTTACACACAACTATGAATATTTTTTTTCAAGGAATGGCTTCCAAACAGCCCTGAATGTATCCAGTTGTACTTGTTTTTAGCTTGCATACAGCCAGCTAAAAGTGTCATGAACAAAAAGTATGTTCACGACACTGCTGGAGAAGGGCACACAGCCTCAGAGCCGAGAGGAAGGGCCACTGGTGCTCCAGTAGTGCCTGTGACCAGTAAGTTGATCCGGAGCAGGTGAAGTGGTGGGAGGTGGAACTGGGTGGGGCGAAGGGAGGAGTGGGCCCTGCTGGGGGTTAGGCCAGAGGTGGCTTCCACCACTGGATCCTGAACTCTTACATTGGACTGGGCAGCAGCCCAACATGGGGCTGTTCCAGTTTCCACTTGCAGAATAGCCAGCGGAGACTTGAGTAGCCCTATTGCAGGGACCAGGCTTTCCCCGTGGGAAGGGATGACTGTCCCCTTCCCCCGAGGGGCTTCCCACAGCTGCCGCAGCTCCCTCAGGTAGCCATTTTGGTACTGCTGTTCTTCCGGGCAGCTCAGGATTGGGATATTCACTACTTCACCCTAAATTATGCCAAACGCTTGAGCACAAATTGCTTCTAAATGGATACCTGATGTATGGCTCTCCAACACAATCAATTTGCTAAATTTAAAAGGTGTGTGAGACCATTCTATAGTAGTCATCAGTTCATTATTTCTTTTTCAGTGTTACAGCACTGAAGCCCTAGCTGTATCAAACGCTTCAAAGATTCACACACGTGTCACGGAGTTTATTGTGCAATTACACACAATGCAATCTGTCAAATCGAGGATTTCCAGGAAACTTCAAGTGGATCTTAAGGCAAGTGTGCATGGATCGATGCTACTCTCTCAATTTATGAGACCTGCTACGTGGTCAATGAAGGTGCTAGATTATTTGATGTGAAACAAAAGTATACCATTGATTAGCACATTTGTCTCATAGCATATATGAAATACAGCCATAGGAAAATATGAAGATATTCTTAATTGTATGTCATTTAATTAAGCTGCTTTTTTATTTCCATACATAAAGAAAACCACAATTCTGAAGAAAGAACCAACAACCCACACTTTGTTGGTGTCACATTCATAGAAGGCAGCATCTTAGAGGATGCAATCTCTTCTGTGCAAAAGAAAAAGCAGAATGCAATTTCTAAGATGGCATTTGGCATTTTATTCTCTTTTGTAAGCAAGCGTATTGCAGAGTCAACATT
The DNA here is from genome assembly GCA_029204185.1 of Lerista edwardsae. NCBI lineage: Eukaryota > Metazoa > Chordata > Lepidosauria > Squamata > Scincidae > Lerista > Lerista edwardsae. The sequence continues at coordinate 4,289,207 of JAJKFI010000019.1, forward strand.
TTTACTGGAATTCACAGTCCAATTAACTGGTGGCACCTTATTCAGGTCGCAATCCTAAACTGAATTAGGCCGGCATAAACTAAGTCAGCACACAGACGTGACCCATCCTCCCTGACTCTGAGAGTAGTCCAAAAACCAAAGCGCTGGCCAAACTTTCCTGGCTTAGTTTATGCCGACCTAACTCCAGTTTAGGAATATGCTCTCAATCAATTAACACACTTTTACAGCCAATCCTAACTCCCCATTCCACTGTATCCTATATGGGATATTTTGACCTCTGAAAGGCCTCCTTGGTGTAAGGGAATAGTTGTTTCTTGGGTCGGGGTAAATCCAGCAGCCACAATCAGTCAACTTGGAACTGGTGCGGATCATAAGAGTTTACCAAAGGGTAAAAGAAAATTACCCCTCCCCCCAAGCCTCCTGATTGCATACCCCACCATAGCAAGCAGCACAGCCTGTTTGGGGCCTGCTGTATGGTAGGGGAGAGTAGAGGATTGGGCTGTGAAAAGGATAACTAGAAAGCTGGCAAATAATAATTCCCACTGTTGGAGATGGGGAATATTAGTGACCAATTTCTCACATATGTGGTTTCTCACATATTGAAGGGTTTTAGAAGATGAGACCAAAGTCCACTAAATACTTTCTTCAAGTGACTCAATATGTGAAATATGGATTTTCTTACTGGTGTATTAAATCTTCAGAGGCATTCCTATACGCGGGGCAAAACGCGAAATCATGCATGAGTCTGAGCTATTGTGTAACACGGCCTCTCCCCTTGCCTTTGTCGTATCAGGAAAGCGCACCTTCCTTCTCAAGACAATTGAGAGCAACTTGTCATATTGCGTCACAGTTTGGATTGGATTACTGGAAAGACTGGAAAGCGGTGCAGAGAGTGGTGAGGAAGGCAGAAAAGATCATCGGCAGACCAGTCCTTTCCATCTGGGCAGGGGTGGACCTAGTCGAAATGGCGCCCAATGGAAGTGCGCCCCCAGGGGGCACATGACATCGTGCCATCCCACCCCAAGAACCGCGACTCCCCCCATGGGAGCCCAGGTCTACCCATCGAAAGCAGCTGGGTAGACCTGGGCTACATGGAGCCCAGGTCTACCCATTGGGACCAGCTGCGGGTAGACCTGGACTACAGGGAGCCCAGGTCTACCCATTAGAAACAACGGCGGGTACACCTGTGCCCTGTGGACCTGTAGACCTGTGGAGCCCAGGTCTACCCATTGGGACCAGCCGTGCGTAGACCAGCGCTCCACAAGTCAGGAAAGCATCCGGAGCCCAGACCTTCCCCTACCCATTCATAGCATTCAGACCATCATGCAAAGCTTCTAATTTGCATGGGAGATTAGCATGTGCCCACCCCCCAGTTATATAGGCAAATTGGAAGCATTGCATGATGGTCTCTGCTCACATGTGGCAGACACTGACTCAGATTTTTTTTTCTTCCAGACACTGACTCAGATTTTTGAAAGTGGAGACACAGGGATTTCAAACTGAAATCAGCAAACGTAAAGAACCAACTACAAAAAAAACTAAGGCTGAGCTCACCGTAACCTTAAAAGTTATGAAAGATTAAAGATGCCTTGGCACTTTAAAGATGCTATGAATGGGTGGGGGAAGGTCCGGGCTCCGGACGCTTTCCTGACCTGCAGAGCACTGGTCTACCCGCAGCTGGTCCCAATGGGTAGACCTGGGCTCTGCGGAGTCCAGGTCTACCCGCATCCCCTAGATCCACCTCTTCGCGGGCGCAATGTTGTGGGGGTGGGGGGCGCCATGCCACCGGCGCCCCCCAAGATGGCTCCAAGATGGCACCCAGGGCTCATGCCCCCCCAGCCCCCCCTAGATCCGCGACTGCATCTCATCTGGGACATTGCACAAAAGCGATGCTTGAGCAGAACTCGAAGAATTGTGGAGGATGCTACTCACCCTCTTCATGACCTGTTCTCTTTGTTGCTTTCAGGGAGGAGGCTTCAGAGGCTTCGGTGTAGAGCATCCAGGTTCAGTCACAGTTTTGTTCCATACTGTATCAATCTAGTAAACTCCCACGCTGCTTCTTTCCTCTATGTACTTCAGCAGGGTGGTTAATGGGATGAAACAGTGGAGGCTATCTGTGAGTATAAGGTTTAACTCCTGGGTGTAAGTAAGCAACATAATTTCATTTGAGTGGGCCTTGGCCTGGGTGTCCCCTGTAAAATGCCAATAAAGGTTATCTTATCTTACTTCCAGAGTCATTCGCAGCTTGGAGAACAAAGCCTCCCAGTCAGGTATCTGAGCCACAAATAGCTTTGGGGGGGAGGGGGAGGGATCACATTAAACAAGCTCAGGTTCCTGCAAAACTTAGCGTTTTGCACCAGCTGTAGCAATGCCACTCTGGATCTCTGTATTTTGAATATTCAGAACTCTCAATAAAACTTAGTTTTAGAACTGCATAAGTTCAGGATGCTATCCTAGGTTTTAAATTGAATGTTCAAGACTTAGTTCTGCATTGTTCAGTCAGAAATCATGTTCACTAGCCTAGAAGTGAATTTTCAGTATTAAAGGCTATTGTTCACTAGCATGGAAGTGAGTTTTCAGTATTAAGGAATATTTGGCATAGGGTAACTAAAGGCTTAAAGAGAGTTCTTGGCCAAGAGAAATCATGATTTTGGACATAATTGTGGACCTGGAGCCAATATAGTTAATGTGATTATGCTCCAAATGTATAATGATGCAATGTATTACCCAAAAGGCTTCCAGCCATCAATTTTCATTCTTATTTTAATTCACAAAAAATACCAGTGCCAAAACAGGCATTGAGGGCAAAAGCCATTATTCAACAATGCAGTCCAAGCAAATCATCAATTGCATTGCTATCAATATCACTTTCTATCCTCATCATTCCAGTGAGTTACCATGGATGTGGAAGAAGGAAGAAAAAAAATGAAATTACTTTCAATCTCAGCAAATGATGTAATGCAGTGGTTCTCAAACATTTTATACCAGGTCCCACTTTTTTAGAATAGCACTCATTTTGGAACCCACCGGAAGTGATGCCATTAACCTGGAAGTGATGTCAAAGCCAGAAGTGACATAATCATCACTGTGACGTAATAAAATGACACTCTTGAATGCAAACTGGTATCCTTGGCTTGCACAGCCATGAAACATCCCTGACAGAAAGCAAGATTAAGACAAAATATTATGTAAAAGCACTGAACTAAAAACAAAACAAAAATTCAAACTGTTAACTTGAAAATTCAAACTGTTAACACTCACAAAAGGAATATAGCAAGAGTTAGGTCTACGGCTTCCAAGATGGTGGCTCCCAGCTTTCCGCGACAAACCTGACATCAGGTCACGACCCACCAAATGGGTCCTCCTGACCCACAGTTTGAGAAACACTGGAGTAATGGATTTAGCAGTTAATTCCACATTTCAACATTGCAGAAAAACCTTACTCAGGTGCTTTGCTATAGAGCTATTATTTTGCCACAAGGATCACTTATAAGAGATGTTGCCAAAGTTCCTTATTATGTAGTTCAAAGTACAATATGTTACCATTTCATAATGGTTGGATATACTACGAACCAGGCATTATTGCCCCCCAATAAGTACATCACAGGCTCAGAATATATAAAGGGATTCTTCCTTGCATCATTGCAGCTGATCTGGCTACTTTGTAGTTCTTTATTGTTAACCTGTGCCTCATTCTCAGTGCAACTCAATAATTTCTTGCTAACTACAATTGGCCAGGCCATCCAACCAAACAGCCCCTCCCCAAGCTCAGCTTGCATCAGATTGGCTCTGAACAAGCTGAGTGTCCTAAGACAGGAAGTGGTTTGATTTATTTCTGTGCCTACTCAAACCTAGATTCAGGCTACTTTCCTCTCACCTATCCATCAAACAAACAACCATCTGTGTTCCCATCATCACCAAAACAAAAACATCCAGGAACAAAAGAGGATTTTCGGTCTAGATGGAGGATAGCGACCAAATAAAATGTGTGTTCCAAATAATCTTTAGGAAAACTCATTTCCCCCAAATCATAGCTCTGAGGACACTGCGAGAAGAGATAACGGAACTCTCACAGTTCAAAATTCCATCATTTTTAGTCATAAGGAACTCCCTTAACCACGGGTGTGGGAATACATTAGGGGCTGGATTGAACTGCACTTTCAAATGTGTGGAGGAGGAGCCCAGGAACATGTATTTTCCCCTTCTGCATCTGGTGTTCTAGCACCAAATCACACAAAGAAGCACTTCATCCAAACCATCCCTCAACATCTGGTTTAAATATGGTTTTTAGTAGTAGTATGTACTGGGGAGTACCTTTCTTTGATGGCATGGAATGGCCCTTTGTATATATAACATGGCTTGCTTGAAAAGGGGTAGAAAACATTTGTTCTTCGTCCTCTTAGCTGTATAATTTCTCTTCAGCACCTTTGTGTGCTGATAGAATGGGGAAAAAATCTAAACACTTCAAAGAATAATTGTTTGCTTTCTACAATATATTTTCCAAAAGAAAATAACCAGGATGGTGTAGAGAAGTCAAACTTAGACCTGGAAGATCCAGGTTCAAATCCCCATTTAGCCATGAAGTTTCCAGGTGACCTTGTACCAGTCACTATTCTCAGCATCACCTATCTCACAGGTTGCTGGGAGGACAAAAGGAGGACAATGTGCACCACTTTGAGCTCTTTGGAGGAAGGGTGGTATAAAAATGTGAACACACAAAATAAGTATACAGTGAGAAAGAATTGGCATGCCTGGATTGGAGTAGCCCATAGGCGTAAATCATGAAAACTGAATCAACATGAACATTAGTCACAAGCCCTTCAATGTTTGGTGGCTGACCAGATCAATAGATGAGATTGTCACAATCTGCTCTTCCTTCTCCTGCTTTTCTACTATCCAGTCAAAGTTGCCATCAGATCACTGCCGTGACTCAGATGAGCTGCACACGCTACCCAAATTGTCGCTAAGCTCCCTGACATCTCTTTTTACTCCTTCCACCTGCCAAGATAGCAGCCACAGGTCTCGGAGGAAGCCACGGTGTCAGCTATTCATTATGCGACAGAGATTTTGTTGTACTGAATACGAAAGTGCACAGCACGACAGCCTTTGTTTGAATAGCAGCTTTGATGGGAACTTTTCAGAGAGGACAAATTCTACAGGGCTTTTCTCATCACTTACAAAAACATTTTCACCCCTTCATCCCTGATTACTAGTCTCCTGGCATTCCTGTGAGGTACTTGAAAGCTTAATGGTCTGAACGCTCCGTAAAATGGATACCTACCAAATCAGGTAAATAAGCCTTCAGAATGCCTGTCAAGCATTGCCTTTTTTTGGTATCAAACAGATGTCAACAATGTAACCTTTTCTTTTCCAATAGAAGCCAACAGGGTGTGTGTTTTTTAATGAAACACCAAACAATTGCACTTCCCTTTTTCCTGCTTATTGTAATTATTATTGCTTTCCAGATATACAGAAACCATAGACAATGTATTTTTCCTCTCAGCACCATGAGAATTTGTGCTCCCCAGCACAGATAACTTATTTTTCAGGAAAAATACACAGCTTGTGGCGTTTCATCCCATCATTGCTATGGAAATTGTGGAAGATACCCCGATGAGATAGGGAATGGTATCAGCCGTGGCCCCTTGTAGATATCAGCCAGAAATTACAGGGTTAACCCCAGAGCCTTTGGCTGCAGCTGGCTTACAGCTATGTTTAATCCCCTTACACCTCCATAAGCCTCCTGCTCTGCAATGGGTCTGCTCAGACCTGCACTAGTGATTTTGCCAGTGCAAGTCCAAAGAGAGAAAGGGGGCAGGGAGGCTTCAGAAAAGAGGGACAGGGCATGGCATGCACAATCAATGCTGGCTCCACCCTCTCCCACAGCCTCCCCATACCTCTTCTTTCCCCTCCCTCCCCCTGTTCCACCCTTCCCCACTCTTTCCTCCTTCCCATTTTGCTCAACAAGTGGCTAGGGATTCACTAGTGGGCTTTCCCACCAGTGCACTGCCAGATTGCCTTTTATGGCTGACTGGTGCTGACTGATTTACGGCCGTCAACACCAGTGGAACTCACATTCTGCTGCCACCCAGCCCCAATACAATTGGGCTGATAATCACACATTTGCCCCACGTTTACCTATATCCAGCGGTGTTATGCTGCCGGAACGCTGGGCGGGACATCCGGGTGATCGACAGCCCGCCCATCGCGTTCTGCAGCATTATGCCATTTGCGCAACCAATTACGCCACTTGCGTACATTACGCAAACGGCGTAACGCTGAGGAACACAACGGGCGGGCTGTTGATCACCCGGATGTCCCGCCCAGCGTTCCGTCAGCATAACACCGCTGCCTATATCTCCATTAATATTCCCCTCCTCTGTTGTTTCCTTCTGTTGAATGACTCCTCATAAGTTCCACAGGGCAGTAAGCTGTCCTCTTCAGTGGCATTCCCAGAGGGGGCAAAGCACTAAGGTATTCAGGCATCTGAATGCCCATGTAAAGTGGTCCTACCCCCCTCACCTTCAGAGCCATTCCCAGCTATGACAGCAAAGTAGAGGTGTCTCCCCACTTTGCTCTCGTAGGCTCGAACAGATCTGAAAGCAAGGGGAGGCGCCTGAAAAACATAGTGCTTTACCCTCCTGGAAATGTCACTGGTCCTTTTCTTGTACTTTGTATGGTATACTGTATAGTGATAGCACTATATAAACAAAAAAATAATGGTGTCAGGGGGAAGAAAATAGTACCTAGAAAATAAGACTGTCAAATCATCTTGAAACTTCAAATCTCTCCAATTGAAACAACATGTGTAACAAATGGTTGCTTGTACATGGGGCCTTCACTTCACCTTCCATTCTTTTCCCCACCTCTGCGGCAAGATCTTTACCTCTCCTTTCAGCATCAGAAAATGTGTACACAAACATAACACCACTTGCCCATTTTTTTCTTGTTCTGTTGATCAGCACAATTAGTGGCAACCCTTTGGTGGATGGCATTTCTAGTTAGGCAGCTCTCTGTAGGATTTCATCATAATCATATGATGAGCAACGTAAATATAATGGCAATAGTGCATAAAAAACCAATGGGGCATTACATGATATTTTTAGAATTAGCCTTTCGCAGGGTGCAGTCCTAACCTGGAGTTAGGCCGGCACAGTTAGCAAAGTTTGGTAGGCACAAGGGACACTGGAAAGTAAGTTAGGACTAATCTCAGAATCAGAGTCCAGCACACAGACGTGCACCTTCCTCTCTGACTCCGAGAGTGGTCCAAATGTGTTTTACAGGGTCCCTAGTGCCAGCCAAAGTTTGCTGGCCTAACTGTGCGGGCCTAACTCCAGGTTAGAATTGCCCCCTCAAATTAGTAAATGACACTATTTATCATTGGAAGTTATTAATTCAAACTACTTTGAAAAACAGAAACAGTGTGAATTATTTGAAAAAGCCTCATGCAGTTCATGAAAGCCAAACTAATACAAGGTCAACTGAGTCGAAGGTAATTCCTCTTAACTTGTATTTATGCTTCCAGCAGAGTAAGTCCAGCTTTGCATTCTCTTTCCAAAGAAAATAAATCAATACAAATGGACATAACGTAGATAAGATACATGGTTAGATGCAGCTTAATAGAACTGGGATCACTAGGAATTTAAAAGTGAAAACATTTATCAATGCCTTGCAAACGTTCTCGGTGTCCCTGAGCAGCTCCTGCCTACCTTTACTCAAAGGAGACAATCTGTAAGTGAATGGAAATCAGCTCATCCTGTCTTTGCAGTTCTCACCCACAGTCTTCGGTGAACTGTGGTTCCCAGGATGATAAACCGTCATATCACACTGATAAACATTTTCAAGAATAGATCAGCACTTCAGAATACATCAGATTTTGAGGCTAGTAGATTGGTCCCTTATCAACTATTTTGTATATATAAAAGTTTTATTGATTTTAATATAAAGATACAGTATAGGATAGTATTAAACATAGGGAAAGGGGGACACCAAGGATAACACAAAAGGATTACTGTCCTGGGATAGCAGTATTTTTAATCTAATTTACCTTACAATATTCTTTACATTACATCTTAACACATTTACTAAATTCTTGATTGTATATCTATCCAATAATAAAAAGTCTTCCAGTAATTTTCTATCTGACAGATTTCCATCTTTTAATCTCTCCGTCAAAATATCCATTTCTTGGAGTCAGGGAGGATAGCTCACGTCTGTGTGCTGGCCTCTCTGTCTCCACGAGTAGTCCAAACATACTTTACGGTGTCCCTTGTGCTGGCCAAATTTTGCTGGCTTAGCTTATGCCGGCCTAACTCAGTTCAGTATTGTGCCCACAGCCTTTGTACCAGTGGGCAAGCTCAGCAGACCATTGAAGAGAGGACTGTAATCCACCAGTCGGAATGTGAAAACCACCAGTGGTTAGGAGTGGTAGGAGTGGTTAAGCACATGCAGGCACGCGCGCGCACGCACACACACCATTGGATGCAGCACATGCTGTTGGCTGCATCTGCACCAATTGTGGGAGATAGGACTGGGCAGTAATTTTAATTGGGCCCAGAAACACAGTAGACTGCTTTATGGCAGTCAGCACCGGCAGAAGAAGCGGAGCAACAATGGCCAGCCCAGTTACGATTGGGCCACTAATTTAATAAGAGTGGATAAGAACAGTGGCATGGTAATCTCAGAAGGCCAATTAAACTGGCTGAGTAGTTCTCTTAATCCAGGGGATGATCAAGACTGGTAAATGACAGCTATAAGAAGAGAAAGCTGCTCAGGGATTACCTGTAGGGAGCTAACATGGACAAGTGTTGTTAATTCTTTTGGAACTGAAACTGTGCTAACCATTGGGTGGGACTATATAGTTTATTCATTTACAGCCCTATCATTTACTCCAGATATGCTAGTTTTTTTAGATTAGTGCTTTTATGTTGTTGCTCTGTTTATATTTGAATCGGCTCCTGTACCATTTTAAGCTGTTTTTATGGTTAATTATTTTAATCATATGTTGTTATCTCTTATATTTTTATGCTTATGTTGTGCACCGCCTTGAGCATGGGAAATATGGTATATAAATCTTTTAAATACTGTAAATAAATAAGAGCCCAATTCTCTGCATGTATATCCAGAAGCAAGTTCTATTAAAGTCAATGGGGCTTACTTCCAGAAATGTATGAGCATGATTGAAACCTGAAGGAATCAAAAGCTGTTACAAACGGTGCAAGTGCAGAACTTGGTACATCATTCCAGAGGCCGGCCGTTTGTGGGGCAACACATGGGCGGCTTTCAAGGACACCATTTGTAGAGGAGTGCTGGGGCTGCTGCCTTGTGTCACCCGCCCACCCTCCCTTGCATTTGGAATAGCTCCTAAATGGAACTATCCCAGATGTTGGGGTGTGGCGGGCAGCACAGGGGGCAGGGCAGTGCAGGGCAGTGGCACAAGGGGCACAGTGATGCAACATGTTGTCACACAGCCCAGGTGCCCTCAGAGTCCGCACCTGGACTCACCAGGTGCCCTCAGAGTCCCTGCAACATTCTGAAATTATAAAAAAAAATTTAATTTATTTAAAAAAAATTTAAATTAACAATAAGGGATTGTTAATGAGAGCCAAGATGGCATAGTGGTTTGGGAGTTGGAGTTCAAGAGCCTAACTCAGAAGACTACACCTGGAAGATCCAGGTTTAAATCCTTGCTTGGATGTGAAGCTTCTTGGGTGACCCTGAGCCAGCCTCTGTCTCTGTCTCTGTCTCTGTCTCTGTCTCTCAGCCTCACCTACCTTAGAGGCAGTGGTGTTATCCTACCAGTACACTGGGCGGGACGTCCGTGTGATCAGCAGCCCGCCCATCGCGTACCGCAGCATTACGCCGTTTTGCGTAACGTACGCAAGCAGCGTAACTGGTTATGGCGTAACACAGTGGTATGCGACAGGCGGGTTGCCGATCACCCGGATGTCCCGCCCAGCGTACTGGGTAACACCACTGCTTAGAGGGCTGTTGTGAATACTAATGCATGAGTTCCATTGTGTAAAAGGGTGGGGTAATATGGAACTCCAAAATTCTCATGATAATTGTTCAAGCAGTTGGGAAGTGTTCCTACATGACTACTTTATCTCTGGAAAGTATTTGCAAGCCACAATTCTGCTTTCTTCCTTGCAGTGGGAACCATTTGGTCCTACTCATAGATTTACTTTAAATCTCTCCAGCATTGGGATCTTTACTGTGGCCATTTCTCTTAGCTCAGTGCTGGTCCAAGCAAACAAGATACTGTGTTATCACCCTATAAAATTGCTTTCTTCTCATAAATTGGGTGGAAAAATGATACAGAGGGAATGGAACATCAAAACCACGCCAAGCAGTGGCTTCTGAAGAGAAGCAAGTGGTCAGAAAAAGGAGAAACTGTTCTCACAAATCTGAAACGTCTTCTTGTGGTTGGATTTTAGCTGTCATGTGAAGAGCAAGTAGAACAAATGACATTGTACCGTCACATTTTCCATGTTTTCTGAGTATGCAGAGGTTAGAAAACATAGAACTGAAAGAATAAATACAACCACTTTAATCACCTTATTAATTGAATTGAAATGTGCCTCTGAAGAAGCCAAATTTTAACAACTTGAAAGTCTGTCATCTGAATTTAACACATATAATATGCTCTTTCAATCAATCCCTTAGTAGGGTACCTCAGAAATGGTCATAACTTTAATTTTAAACTGATATTCTAATTAACTATCATTAAAGAACCTGTAACATCAGAATGGATCCTTTCATTTACTACCAGAGACAGACCCATGAATGTATTAAGAAGCAATTTTTACATAGGAATCCAGGGTCAAGAAGAAAAATGTCAAGAAGAAAAATGAATTAACCAAGGCATAATGGACTCTGACAGATACTAACCTTGTGTGAAATATTTAGATATGGATAGATATTTAGACTTATGCTGTATTTGTTGATTGACACTTAACCACAGCTCAATACATTTTTGTTAGAACAGTGTTTCTCAGGGCACAATCCTAACCTGGAGTTAGGCTGGCACACTTAGGCCAGCAAAATTTGGCCGGCACAAGGGCCAGCGTAAAGCATGTTTGCCCCACTCTCGGAGTCAGGGAGGATAGTGCATATCTGTGTGCTGGCCTCTCTGACCAAGAATGATCCAAACATACTTTACGGTGTCTCTTGTGCCGGCCAAACTTTGCTGGACTAACTGGACTAACTGTGCTGGCCTAACTCCAAGTTAGGTTTCCACTCTCAAACTGTGAATTGGAACCTACTTAATGTCTGGTGGGTCACGGAAAGTAGGGAGCAGCCATCTTGGATGCTGCAGACCGAACTCTTCATATATCCCTTTTGTGTTTGTTAACTGTGTGAATTTTAAAGTGAATTTTATTTTTGTTTTTAGTTCAGTGCTTTTACATATTTTGTCCTAATCTTGCTTTCTGTCAGGGATGTTTCATGCTTGTGCAATTGCTACAGCCCAAGAGTGCCAGTTTGCATTCTAAGAGTGCCATTTTATTATGTCACAATTACAGTACTTCCTGCTTGCTGATGTCACTTCCAGCCATGACAACACTTCCAGGTTAATAACTTAACTTCCAGTAGTTACTGACACAAATGCCATTCTAAAAAAGTGGGTCCCAGTCTAAAATGTTTGAGAACCACTGTGTTAGAACGTTAATAAACATAGACACTTGTCATGAATACTCATAATAGTTACGTTGTAAGCTGCTCCGAATGCCCTTCGGGGAGATGGAGTAGGTGTAAATCTAGTAAACAAATAAATACACAAATAAAAGTTTCACGTTGCAGCTCTCATTTGACTTCATAATTCTGATAATACCTTGAGATGCTATGTATGAAAACATAGCTAAATTAAGTTTTTCCAGAGATGTAGATTCTGGCGGAAATGCATCCCATCCTATTGGCTATTGTTTCCATTAGGTGCACTGGGGGAAATCCTTCTGATCCTTCCAATTGGACTTATCTGGATGCAGATCCTCCTCTAAATGTTCACAATTCTTTAGAAAGAAAACCTCCTGGTCACCATGCACTTTCTTTAGACCTATGCCTGTGTATTAGCTGACTCAAGTCCGAGAAAGTCCTCAGTAGTCCTCAGTAGACATGTTGAGCAGATGAAACTGCTGCTGAGATCCACCCCCTCCTGCCTTTGAACACCCTCCTGCCCACCCTCCTCCCTGCCCCGATCCTCCCCATACCACAATCCTCCCCACACCACCATAATTCTACAAAAAATAAATTGCCAAGTACATTTTCATCACCATTTACTTGTTCTTTGAAAGGAAGGCATGATTTATGTTCCACTGTAAATAACCTGTTCTACATTGCTATAGTTAATCTTGTCTGTCTTCATCAATAAGAGGTTTAGAAGCATCCCCTGACCTGAAATTTAACAGAAGACTGTACTGTCCAGGAACAATTTTACATTCGTGCCAAGTATCTGCTGGAGCTAACCCTTTTCTCCTCTTTTACATTTGGATACAGTTGGTCCCATTTCATAGGTACAGGACTTTAGCTTTTGTTTCAAATTAGTCTTAACAGTAACCACCATCAGATTTTGTGTTAGAGATGCTCTTGCTAGTTTTCAAACATCCTTCCTCTGGGAAATCATATTGGCTTGCTTGTTAAAGAACCCCAGAGTATGAGCCACAAAGCCACACCATGTTGCAAGAAATATTATATACTGCAGAACTCATCTCATACCTACTTCAGGAGGGATGCTGGTTGGGCCCATTAAGTTGCATAAACAGTTATTAGCTTCCTTAAACAGGGGCAGGGCTAGGATAGATCCAGATCTACTGGTAGCTCTCTGACAGCTCAATCCTTTGCTTTCCGGCAATCAGGGCTCCAGTGAGGCCAAAATGGCTACCGCTGAATCCTGTGGGCACTGGGAAGCCATTAGAGGTCTCCTCAGGTTAAGGCAATGTTGGTTCCTTATCTTGGGTAGACTGCAGTCGGCAGCAATGGCTCTCTTCAGCTCTCCGCCCATTATGGAGCAGGCACAGATTTGAGAAGGCCCATTTGAGTCTGCCCAGACAGGGAGGAAGCACAGGATATGGGTGCCGTGAATGTGTTTTGCAGCATTTTCGAACACCCAGAGCTGGCAGCACTAATAGGTTTGGGATTGGGCCCTGAGGCTACAATTTTATGTACATTTTCCTTGGAGTAAACCCCACTGAACACAAAGGGACTTACTTCTGAGTAGACATACATAGGATTGTGTTGCAGGTGACTTGCAGTAGAAAAGCAATTCGGAGGCTGCAATCCTAATTTGGAGTTAGGCTGGCACAATTAGGCCAGGAAACTTTGGCCAGCACAATGGCCACTGTAAAGCGCATTTGGACCACTCTCTGAGTCTGGGAGGGTGGCACACGTCTGTGTGCTGGCCTCTCTGACTACGAGAGTGGTTCCAACATACTTTACACTGTCCCTTGTGGCGTCCAAATTTTGCTGGCCTAACTGTGCCAGACTAACTCCAGGTTAGGATTGCGCCCTGACTCTAATCCTAACCATCTTTCCAGCACTGGAGTAAGGGCAATGCGGCCAGTGGTGTCATCCTACCGGTACGCTGGGCAGGACGTCCGGGTGATTGATAGCCCGCCCATCGCGTACCGCTGCGTTATGCCGTTTGCGTAACGTACGCAAGCGGCGTAACTGGTTACGCAAACAGCGTAATGCAGTAGTACGTGACGGGCGGGCTGCCAATCACCCGGACGTCCCGCCCAGCGTACCGGTAGGATGACACCATGAATGCGAATCTGAGGTAATATTCCCTTACCTTGAGAAGGCCTCCATGACTACTACTCCACTGCAGAATGCAGAACATGCCCCATTGGCAGAGCTATGCCAGTGCTGGAAAGTTGGTTAGGATTGTGTCCATGGTCATTTAACAATAGAAAATCACAGTGCAAATTAAAAATTAACTGCCATAGTTTTGAGCTAATGGCTTATTTCTCAGTATCATTTTCCCCGCCACTGTGATCCCTGAAGGCAGGATGTTTGAACACCAGTGGGTGCACAGCTTAATCTTTTGTCCCCTTTCCTATTGCAATGCATGCAGTATGAAAATGTAACGCATACTGCAAATGGGGGGAAATGCTTCACCTAGCTATTGTAATTCTGGAGAAGGTAAACCTGGAGAATTTGTCTTAAAAAAGATGCAAATGTGGCAGTCTTCCACCTTCTGACTTTTTACCCATCCACAATCTTTTCCATGGAATGATTGTTATATTTATAAAATATGTGAGAGGACTGAGATGGGCTTAGCTAGCTCCTACATAACTAGCTTGTGCTACTAATAAGCAACTTAGTGGTGAATCCTTCTCCCCGCGTATGCACAGAGAGTGGGGAAGAAAGAACACTATAATTTGAGTCTTTGTGTAAACAAAGTATTCAGGATTTGAGGTTTAGATTTTTATTTTTAGAAGTTTATGTTAGCTGTGTGAATGGAAATTGTGTCCATAAGAGAGAATTCAGGCTACAATCCTATACACACTTTCCTGGGAGTAAACTCCATTGAACATAATGGAGCTTACTTCAGAGTAAACATTTAGCAGATTGTGCTGCTGGTCATGAATCACTGCTTGTAAAATAGTGATTCATCAGGTGCACTGAACTGAAGGTGCTCCCATGAACACATTTAACTATAATTTGGAACTGGGGGAGATATGATGAGTTGTGTCATTTTCAGGGGCATTCTGGGAAAACGATGGTTACCAGTTGCTGGGAAGAGCAGCAGTGAATTTGATTCTCCACTTCTACAGCCTGCAAATGGGGATTCAAAATTGGGGTGTGGGCAGTGGCGTCATTCACCCTGTATGCTGGGCGGGACTTACCTTTGAGCAGCAGTCCGCCCATTGCGTCACGCCACATTCCGCTGCTTTCCTGCCCGCCAGGGCGGGTGGGAAAGCGGCGGAACGCAGCGTGATGCAATGGGCGGACTGTTGCTCAAAGGTAAGTCCCGCCCAGCATACAGGGTGAATGACGCCTGTGTGTGTGTGTGTGTGTGTGTGTGTGTGTGTGTGTGTGTGTGT
>JAJKFI010000019.1:4304347-4348487 GCA_029204185.1 Lerista edwardsae
GAGAGAGAGAGAGAGAGAGAGAGAGAGAGAGAATTTCAGACCAGTTCTAAACCTGGACGGATTCTATGCAAAACCATTTTGCTGCCCCAAGCAGCTACATTGCTATGTAAAAGGTATGTCCCTGGATCCTCAGAAATGACACAGTGTGAAGTAACCCTCTGCATTTGTTGGAGGTATTATATAAAAAGTCTAAGTGGCCAGGAGCAAAAGGAGGAGAAAACAAACATAGGAAGCTCCAACACAGTAGAGAGAGACAAAAAGGATGTAGTCCTCAAGAATCTAACTGGGAAGACCAGTTTCAAATAGACAATAAAAGCTTACCTATTTCAGTTGGCTGGGTTTTTAATCATTTTTGTTATCAGGTCTTTGGGTTTGTTTTAGGGTGCAATCCTAACCTGGAGTTAAGCCAGCACAGTTAGGCCAGCAAAGTTTGACCAGCAAAAAGGACACTGTAAAGTATGTTTGGACTATTCTCCGAGTCAGAGAGGCCAGCACAGAGACATGTGCCATCCTCCCTGACTACAAGAGTGGTCCAAACGGGCTTTACAGTGGCCCTTGTGCCAGCCAAACTATGCTGACCTAACTGTGCTAGCCTAACTCCAGGTTAGAATTGTGCCCTTAGTGTCACTCCCATTCTGGTTGTGCCTCCTCTTTTTTGTGTTTTTGATTATTGTGTTTGATTTATACTTTTTGCTTACATGGTGTAGTTTCCTGCCCTGGTGGTCCCTGCAGGATCGAAAGGAGAGCTATACATATTTAAATAAGTTAATAGGGATAAGCCATGACAAGCTTGCCCTTAGCAAAACAAGCAGTTTTACTCTCTGATCAGGTGAGGTCAGACAGCTGTTCACTTTATGCCTTCATAAAGGGAAGACAAGGTGCAATCAGGATAAATTATAGTAAATAATAAGAGACAAACATGTACTAACAGTAAAATATACTGACTGCCACTGCAGATAGTGAAAAAATTTTCTCTCTCGGAAAGATTTCCTTTCCAAACATGCCATTGAAAAAATGATGTAGTGCACTAATACATATTTTAAAGCAAAACACATTTGTACATGGATGGCCATGAGACACCGTTGCGCAAAAGCTTTTTGTCAAAGCATGAAACATCCAATATGTTTCTGCTCTCAGAGCTTCTCTTGAATGTGTTGAGCATAAATCACCTTTCCAAAATGGCTGCATTTGTCTTGGAATCCACGGTCATTTTCAAGTAGGGTGGCATCCCCCATGATTAAAGTGTTGCTGTTGTAAATGAAAGAAATACGTGGGCTCTCACTGAAGGAATCAGGATACTGGACTAGATAGATTTTCAGACTGATCTATCAGGCATCCTCATATGTTTTTGTGATGGGCAGCCAACCCTTACCAAATCCCCACCCCCTGCTGTTACCGTCGCAGCAACAAACCATGTGCTGTATTAATGGGAGGGGGGTAGTCAGAAAGGTCTCCTTTAGGGAAGTGAATTTTGGTTCACTTACCATGGGCAAAGCCTCCACTGCAGACACAAGAACATAAGAACATAAGCTCTGCTGGATCAGGCCAAAGGCCCATCTAGTTCAGCTTCCTGTACCTCACAGTGGCCCACCAGCAGAGGCGTTTCTACAGGGAGGGCAAAGCTCTAAGTGTTGCAAAAAGCCTTACCCAGTCATGTAAATCCCTCCTCTTCCTTGCTGCTGTAGCCAGTAAGCAACGCCAAGATGTTGCTGTTCCCTGTGAGGATTGGCTAAAATGGTGCAGGGGAGGAGTTATTTCCACTGCAAGGTAAGGCTTCTTGCAAGACTTAGAGCTTTCCCCTCCCTGTAGAAACGCCACTGCCCACCAGGTGCCTCAGGGAGCACATGAGACAACAAGATGCCTGCATCCTGTTGTCGCTCCCTTGTACTTGGCATTCTGAAGTAGCCTACTACTACTAGGCCAGATGCTATCACCACCTGGCAAGAAGTTCCACGGATAAATTACACTCTGGGTAAAAATGTATTTCCTTTTATCTGTTCTAACTCTCCCAACACTTAACTGTAGTGGATGTCCCCTTGTTCTGGTGTTAACCAGGGTCTTCTCGGATCTATGGTAACAGTCATTTGACATCAGTGGAACTCTATTCCTATGTTTTAAACCCCAACATATGCCAATGCAAGTCCAATCCTGGATAGGATTGGGCCTCGGGGAGAGTTGCCTTTCTAATGGTAATATTCAGATCTTTCCTTGACCAACTGATTCCAATGGAACTTAACTACAGTTTTTTTTTTCTTTCTTTGGCTCTTGTTCACTTTGTGTAGTTGCAATAAATATCTGATTAACCAAACGTTATGGCTCTGGAGTCAAATGGTACTCTTGAAATTACCCAGAGGCAGCCTGCAGTACTAATAAAGAAGGAAAATTTTATCTATATAGGTCAAAACTATGCAAGCATGCTGCTTTGACGCTGGCTCTGGGACCAGAGAAGGAAAGCTATTTTTCTCTGTTATGTACCATTTCCCTGATTTAGTTTTTACTCCCTGATCTGAAGTGCCCAGCACCACAGCCCCAATCCAATTTGCATGTGCATACTAAGATGCTTTTAAGTAAAGGAAAAGAGATTGCAAGCTGTGTGATGTGTAGTTTAGCCTGAGTCAGGTTAAGTTGTCAGTAGATTTGCTTTCAGAAGAGTGCTTCTGCAGTTAATCATGGATATGAAGAACACACATTGAAACTGATCATTTTCAACTATTTTCTGTTTGAGGACCCCTTCTGAATTCTAGGATTTTGCTAGCTCCTTATCACCTCATACCTGTATCGATGACTAATTCTAGTTTACTATATTTCATGCATATGAGTACATACACAGGAATCATAAATAAATTCACATAGTTCCTGAACAGGAGGTGGTTCCATTCTGATGGTTGCATCCAAACCCCAAGCAAACCCTAGATAAGGCCCATCTGAGGTCTCTCTGATCATCCACTAGTACAGTGTTATTTGAACTGTGGGTCGGGACCCACTTGATGGGTCGCGACCTGCTGTCAGGAGGGTCGCAGCAATCAGGGAGCAGCCATCTTGGAAACTGCAGCCCTTACTCTTGCTGTATTCCTTTTGTGAGTGTTATCAGTTTGAATTTTCAAGTGAGAGTTTTTTTTAAAATGGTTTTTAGTTCAGTGCTTTTACAGTATATTTTGCCCTAATCTCGCTTTCTGTCAGACATGTTTCATGGTTGTACAAATGCTGCAGTTCAAGAATGCCAATTTGCATTTCAGGAGTGTCATTTTATTATGTTACAATGACAGCACTTCCTACTTGATGATGTCACTTCCTGCCACAACATTACTTCCAGGTTAATGGCATCACTTCCGGTGGGTTCCGACACAAGTGCCATTCTAAAAAGTGGGTCCCAATCTAATACCACTGCACTAGTATAAGCAAAGGCCACAGAGAGGAAGGAAGAAATGGGAAACAGAAATGGGATCTTCCTCCACAGTTGCCAGCAAGTCTGTTACGATAGCCATTACTCTCTCAACACTCCTCTTGAAATCTGGGTTGGAAACTGGAAGGTTAGCTGATACTTTGCAAATGACTGGATCTGGTCATTTTTCATCCAGTTGCTGGTTTCTACTACAGTATAGTAGCTTGTTCTGTATATTCTTTCAATATGCAACAAAAATGACATAAATGGCATAGCAATGCTAAAAGACAAGTACAAAAATTAGCTTTTGTGGACTGATCATCACTACCTGTACAGTACTATCTCTGATAATGCTGATTCCTTTAGTGTGGTGCTCCTTGTCCTGGATTGATTGATGGCTATTAGAGCCAATAAAATCAATGCATTCCAGCCAATCAATGCCAGTTTTCTTCCATGATGTCTCCAATAACACTGTTTCAGATAGCGCTAGGCTTTCCAGAAACGGATCTCCAGCATTATCAGAAATATTATTGTATATTCTCCCCCTGCTATTTGTACCCATTCACCATGTCAATATACACAACAAGATACATAACCTGAGTTGGTGATTTACATCTTTTGTCTGCTTGACCTCTACCCTTTCTAGTAAAGAGGGAATTTAATAAACAATTTTCTACGGAATTCAATGACAAGTATTCCCACTAGTTCATCACTGATTCTTCTCTTTGGTTTACTATCAGACTTACAAATACAAATCCTTCTTTCAAGTGGTAAATAATTAAAATGCGGAGACATTACAATGCTCTGAGGGCCAATTTGAGAGCAGAAGCTATTTTACTTAAAGAGGAAAGCTTCAAAGTTACGGACACCAATTCGGGTTTCCTTTATTACTTTAGACTGCTACTATTATCTTTCTTCCCAGTGCAGACTCCTCTTAAAAGTGAGGCTGATTATGTAGTAATGGGGAGAAGTAAATAACTATGTATTTGTCAGGGAAAATAAAGGCCAAACTATAATTAACAGGCACAATGTCTTTTCCTGTTCAGCAGACGTCTCCTGATATTTCTGTGCTTAATAAAGTCAAACAGCTAATTGGTTGATCCAGGGCTAAATGGAAGAAGAATATTTCTATCAAAGCATGTGGAGTTATTTGCATTGCTTCTAATATAGTACAGGTCATACATAGGAATGCCACAAACTCCATTCATTCCCCAAACTGTACTCAGTAAGTAGGACGATGCTTAAAGATGCTTTTAAGTATGATGCTTTAAAAAAGCCAGAGTAGCACAGCTTAGCGGACATCAATGCATACCTCTACCCACCCCCGTTTCTCCCCATTCAGAAACTCCCCTGATCCTTTCACCATTGATGGCCCATTCTGTGATTGCTGCTGCAAGACACAACAGTGCCGCAGCTCTGTCACTGGATGGTGCTGCACCCACCGAACCTGGTCAGTCACGGGGGGGGGGAGTGGGCAACAAGGCGGAGGACTGGAGTGAAAATGGGCAAGTAGCAGGGAGGAACCAAGGGTGGGGAGGTCACAGGGGCCCTCCACTAGGCCTGCCCTGGCTTTTTGGCACAGCTGCATTGGCAGAGAGGAAAGAAGATAGCATTGGGCCCGTAGAACATTTAATAGGTAGGTAACTCTCATCCTAAATCTTCATATTCTGGAAATATATGTGCAAGGCACATATGCAAATTATTATCGCCCCAGATCCTGTACTGTCATTAACTGAACACTAATCCCACATGCCATGAATTCATTCATTCATTCATTCATTCATTCATTTAAATAATTTATACCCCGCCTTTCCCATGCTAAAGCAAATGCCCAAGGTGGCTTACATGAGCAGGCTAGTCTAAACCACCATTTTTTTCAATGGGTTTTTTACAAATCTACAGTATTCTTGTGATCCGCCAATCCTCAGTCCCAGATGTAGCCTTCACAGTGTGGTTCTCTCCTTTGGCTGCCTGCCATCAAGCCTCATCAGGCAATCGCAAGTCAAGCCTGGATAGGTTGGTCCTCAAGGTCGTATTCTGTTCTTTTGCCAGCTGGCCTTCTCACACACTCCCCCGCAACTCTCACTTGCGGTGATGACTTCAAATTACTTTCTAGTGCTATCTTATGTTCCAATATCCAAGTTTTACAACTTGAAGATATAGAAATGTGTTCTGCCAGAAACTCCTGCTGGGCCTCCCTGCGGGCCCTGATGCCCACACTAGGCTGACTGGTTTCCCCTTTAAGCAGCCCTGGTGCAGTAATGGAGGGAACACGACCAGGCCTTACCTCTTTGAGCACAGCAGCCACACCACTCAAAGTCAGTCCCGAGCCAGAAGGTCCAAGTTGCACCAAGCCAAATCGGAATCCATGCTCGTAGTCAGTAGTCCATGCACATGGGTCATATAAAGGTTTATCAGTCCATTCTCTCCACTTGCATCAAACTTTGCTCCTACCACACCCCACACACACACCCCACATGCTGCTCCTGCCTCTACATTTATACATCTGCAGGCCTATCAGAGACTGTTGTTGGGCAGACTATAGCTAATCAGCCACACCCATCTGCACCTGTGCCTCAGTCACTCCGTGTGCAGTTAGTTAGCACCTGCTGAGTGATTTGGCACTTCTGCCTCTAACCAGCCCTCATTAGCCTGCCTAGGCTACAGCTGTGCTCCGGAGGACCGCAGGAGTTCTGGGGTTAACCGTGTGTGTTAACCAGCAGGGAGGGCACTGCTGACACCCCAAGCTATGTCTATTACAATATGCTCCAACTCAACCTCATAGGGTTGTTGTGAGGACAAAAGAAGGAGAGGGACTATGTACCACCTGAGCTCCTTGGAGGAAGGGTGGTACAAAAATGTGAAAAATAAAAATAAATAAATAAGACAGCACTTATGGCACTAATAATGGAATGTGGAGGCAGTCTTTCCTGTTTTGCAGGACTCTTTATCAGACCGAATGGAAGCATCTTAAAAAAGCTGAAAAGACAAAAGCTTCTGAAACTGACTCTCGCCACTCTGCCTGGTTTATTCTTAAGCCGGCTTTTCGTGGAAAAGGTTCCTGCTTTGCTTTATTGCTGTTTGCAAAACATGTTCAAATTTGTTGTATTCATAAAAAAATGCAAAAATTACTTGCAGGTAATTGTGAAAATTGCATTTTAATTATACACCTCCACTTCCAGTTTTTCCTCACATTGCTAAGAGAGAGGCAGAAATTACAGAATATTACACTTCTGCTAATTATGCAATTTAACTTACTTAATGGCAAGATGTTCTGGGTAGCGGAAACATTTTTGCTTCGGCTACAAAAGCCACTAAACATTTTCCTGCCCACACATTGGCACATTGGAAATGAGCCATAAAAAATAAATATTACACTTGAAATGATTGAGGGGAACTGTGTATTTCATACTAAATTGGTAGAAAATATTCCTACAAAAATTCTCCTATACATAAGTCCTTGTCAATAACTTATAAATCAATAATTGTATTTACTTTGCATATTTGTATACTGCCCTTCCTACAAGAAGCTCAGGGCAGTATGCATGCTTTTCTCCCTGCCTTTGTCCTCTCAGCCCTGTGAGGCTGAGAGAGATTGACTGACTCAAAGGCCCCCAGGAAGTTTCGAGGCTGAGCCAGGATTTGAACCTGGATCTTCCAGGTCAAAGTCCAGTTCCAGAATATTCACTGCCAACTACTTGGCTGTAGTCTAGTCCTGCATAATGTTTGGCAGAAAGGACATAACTTAAAAGACCTATTGGCACCCCAGTAAGCAGATGTTCTTAAGACTATAGCATTGCTTACATCTTATTCCTAAAGGTCATTTCATACATTATAGTCTAATTCAGCAGAAACATGAACAGACACTTTTTTACACTAGTGGTTTCCCCTATAGGCAGAGGCAGATCTAAGGGAGGTCAAATCTCTAAGTTTTGCAAGAAGCCTTACCTTGCAGTGGAAAGCACTCCTCTCCTGCACCGTTCTAGCCAATCTTCACAGGGAAAAGCAACATCTTGGTGTTGCTTACTGGCTACAGCAGCAAGGGAGAGGAGGGATTTACATGACAGGATAAGGCTTCTTGCAACACTTAGAGCTTTGCCCTCCCTTAGATCTGCCTCTGCCTACAGGTTGCACTATGCAAAAGAAGTTTCACAATCTTGCAGGAAGATATGTGAGATCTTTTCAGATCTTGTCTTTTCAAGTCTGGCCTTCACACATGTTCCCAAGGAGAGATGTCCAAGTTCCATTTTCACTAGCACTATTTCTGACTGTTCCTGGAATCTCAAGGTACTTTGATTGTGTGTGTCTGTTCTTGTTCCTGATGTTCTTGTTCTTGTTCCACACTGTTCCTTCCTCTTGCCTGGACACAGGAAAAGATGTGCCAGAAAACCTGTGTGACATAGTGCTTAGCATTTCAGACTAGGACTATGAAGACCTGAATTCAAGTTCTCTCTACAGCAGCAGTTCTAAGTGACCGCAGTTAAGTGTGTGTGTGTGTGTGTGTGTGTGTGTGTGTGTGTGTGTGTGTGTGCGTGCGTGCGTGTGCAGAGCCTGGGGCTGGGTATGCATCACAACAACGCTGCAGCTATTGTGGTGCCATGAGCTTTGTCTCTTACCTTGAGATTGTACTGGCCTCTAGGAGGGTCTGGGAGACCTGCAGCCCCTTCTGTGGGCCTCCCCGATGCTCAAATAGCTCCATTTGAGAATCAAAGCGCATTTCCAGTTTTCGTGCAAGAAAAAGCCCATGGGTTCCCACAGTGCCACAATCGCTAAAGTACCATCAGGTCACCAATGCTGAGACACTACCCACCATTTTGGGAATGGCTGCTCCATAGTCTTCATTACATGCTTGTATGCTCTCTCTCTCTCTCTCTCTCTCTCTCTCTCTCTCTCTCTCTCTCTCTCTCTCTCTCTCTCTGAGTACAATCCTAACCTGGAGTTAGGCCAACAAAGTTTGGCCCGTACAAGCACCACTGTAAAGTGCATTTGGACCACGCTCAGAGTCAGGGAGGATCAATCAATCAATCAAATAGTACTTATATACCGCTTTTCAACACAAAGTTCACAAAGCGGTTTACAGGCAAATAGTAATACTAAAGTTAAATGGCTCCCTGTCCCGAAAGGGCTCACAATCTAAAAAAATGTAGAACATCCCCAGCAACAGCCACTAGAAAAGACACTGTACTGGGTTGAAGAGGGACAAGGATGGCAGACATCTGTGCGCTGACCCCTCTTATTTCAAGAGTGGTCCAAACACACTTTACGGTGGCCTTTGTGCCAGCCTAACTCCAGGTTATGATTGCTCCCTCACTCTCCACCCTCTTCTGCACTGTTCAAAATTATTCTTCTCTATTCTTTCCCAGGTTCTCAATGGTTCCAGCAAGCCTTACAAGATCTGGTTCCCAACTCACAATGGCTGCCTCCTCCTACACACAATGCTGGGCTGAAGAAGCAGAAGGGGAGCCCAACCTTAGCTGGCAGCACCACTTGAGGATATCCCTGCCCAGCTGTGGGACAAGCCAACATGGACGTTGGGCCACTTAGAGGAGAAGGAGGAGCTCTAAGAAGCCGTAAGCAGAGGTCAAGGAGGACCAAATGACACAGGGAGCAGAAAGGGTGGCCTGATCTGTCAAGTTGAAGTAGCAGTGGTGTGAAGTCTGAGGAAGGGAATTTGTCAAAGACCCTCTGGAAGGAAGGGTCAGATTAAAGGAATGGATCCAGTAGGAGTAAGGGAGAAAGGCTAAGAGTCGAACCCCGTTTTTTGTACAGACACACGTAGATGTACAGCTGGGAAGTGAGCAACAGAGATGTAGCACGGGTCTTCAAAGGCTTGATGTATGGCCTGCTCAGAGCCTTGGGCCCCTGCAACCTGCTCTATTGCTAAGAATGAAACTGGTGGCAACCCAGCCTTGGGTTGCCCTAATCTATATATATAAAGAAGAGAGTGTGTGTGTGGGCCCCCCTAGCGCCCCTGGGGGTGGGGTTACGTGGGGGTCCCCGCGTGAAAACGGTCAAAAATGGCGAAAATTGGTGTTAAATCCATAGTTTACGGGGGCGCCGAGATGAGCGGTGACGCTCCCGACACTGTCGGAGTCTGGGTTCAGCTCCCCCTCGACGTGGGGGGCAAGAAGGGGTGCAAAACAAAATGTCCGCCATGCCCCGCTGTGACGCCTGGACCGATTGGCGCCAAATTCGGCATGCGGAAGCCTGGCGGCCTGGCAACAAACACTGCGGGGGTCGGGGGCCCCTAGCACCCTGGGGGCAGGGGTGCGCAGGGGCCCCCACGTGAAGACGGCCGAAAACAGCCGAAATCGGCGTCGAGTCCTTAGTTTCCGGGGTCACTGGGCCAAGCGGCGACACTCCTGATGCCGATGGAGTCCGGGTTTGGGGCCCCCTCAGCGTGGGGTGCAAGAAGGGGTGCAAAATAAAACATCTGCCGTGCCATGCTGGAACGCCTGGAGCGATGCGCACCAAACCCAGCACGCACGTGCCTTGCGGCCTGGCGACAAACACTGTGGGGGGTGGGGCCCCCTAGCACCGCCAGGGGCAGGGGTGCGCAGGGGGCCCCACGTGAAGACGGCCAAAAACGGCCGAAATCGGCATTGAGTCCATAGTTTCCGGGGTCGCCGGGCCTAGCGGCGACACTCCCAATGCCGATGGAGTCCGGGTTTTGGGCTCCCTCGACGTGGGGTGCAAGAAGGGGTGCAAAACACAATGTCTGCCATGCCGTGCTGGAACGCCTGGAGTGATTGGCACCAAACTTGGCAAGCGCGTGCCTTGCGGCCTGGAGACAAACACTGCGGGGGTGAGGCCCCCCCTAGCACCCCTGGGGGTGGGGGTGCACGGGGGGCCCAGCATGAGAACGGTCGAAAACGGACGAAATTGGCGTCGGATCCGTAGCTTACAGTGTTGCCGAGGCGAGCAACAACGCGACCAAAGCCGTGGGAGTACGGGTTCAGCCCCCCCTCAACATGGGGGCTGGGAAGGGGTGCAAAACAAGACGTCCGCCATACCCGCTGTGACGCCTGGAGCGATTGGTGCCAGACTCGGCACACGCATGCCTTGCATCCTGGCGATGAACACTGCAGGGGTCAGCCCCCCCCCAGTGCCCCCGGGGGTCGGAGTGTGCAGGGGACCCCAGGTGAATACAGCCGAAAACGGCCAAAATCGGCGTCGAGTCCATAGTTTCCGGGGTCACTGAGACGAGCGGCGATGCTCCCGACATGGTTGGAGTCCGGGTTCGGGGCCCCCCCTCAGCATGGGGGGTGAGAAGGGGTGCGAAACAAGCCATGCCCCACTGCGATGCCTGGAGCAATTGGAGCCAGACTCGGCATGCGCGTGCCTTGCGGCCTGGTGACAAACACTGCGGGGGTCAGGCCCCCCCAGTGCCCCCGGGGGTGGGGGTGTGCAAGGGGCCCCACATGAAGGCGGCCCAAAATGGCTGAAATTGGCGTTGAGTCCGTAGTTTCCAGGGTCGCCGAGATGAACGGCGACACTCCCGACACGGTTGGTGTCTGGGTTTGGCCCCCCCTCGGCGTGGGGGGCAAGAAGGGGTGCGAAACAAGACATCCGCCATGCCCCATTGCGATGCCTGGAGCGATTGGAGCCAGACTCTGCACGCAAGTGCCTTGCGGCCTGTTGACAAACACTGTGGGGGTCGGGGCCCCCTAGCTCCCCCAGGGTGGGAGTGTGTGTGGGGCCCTGTGTGAGAACGGTCAAAAACGGACGAAATCAGCGTCGGATCCGCAGTTTCCGGGGTCACCGAGGCGAGTGGCGATGCTCCTGACGCCGTGGGAGTTCGGGTTCGGCCCTCCCTCAACATGGGGGGTGGGAAGGGGTGCAAAACAAGATGTCTGCCATGCTGGAACGCCTGGAGCTATTGGCGCCAGACTCGGCACGCACGTGCCTTGCTGCCTGGCGACAAACACTGTGGGGGTCAGGCCCCCCAGTGCCCCCAGTGGTGGGGTGCGCAGGGGGCCCAAGTGAAAATGGTCAAAAATGGCCAAAATCGGCGTCGGAAGTGTAGTTTCCGGGGTTACCGAGGTGAGCGGCAACGCTCCCGATGCTGTTGGAGGGTGTCAGCATGGGGGGCAAGAAGGGGTGCAAAACTCATAAACTCTGGAAGATCATTTTGTTACCCAGGCAACGCCGGGTAACAAAAAGCTAGTCTTTAATAATGGAAGGCACTGTCATAAATAACTTACAGCACAAGCCTATGGCTATCTACTCAGAAGTAAGTTCCATTGTGTTCAATAGGGCTTACTCCCAGGAAAACTGTACATAAGATTGGAGCCTTTGTCACTACTGGCTGCACCAGTAAAAGATATACCAACGTATATGCTAGACCCATTTACTTGAAAATAAATACGTTGGTTTCAGGGGAATTAATGTCCAAGCAATCTTGCTTAAGAGCACAGCCCAAATATTTCAGAAAACATTGACAAGATGTATGGAAACATGTTGCTCCACATTACTGCCCTATCTGAGACCTCTTTCTGGCAGTTCTCCAAAGAAAATTTCATCTTGCTGGAGGAGGAATGTTAAATATTTTGTTTCCTATCCATTGCAAACATCTGCTTGTCCCAGTTAGCGTTTTCACAATGAGTGTAACAAATCTTCAAATTCAGACAAAAGGACTAAAACACAAAAATGGGAATGCTGCCATTGTATTTTTTTTTCTTTTAGGGCAAAACAGACCATTTCATCTATTCTCAGATGTTTAGCATTAAAATTACAGTTCAAGTAATATTGAGTCGGATATTGAAAAGCCACAGCGATTTGCAAAAGAAAATTAAAAAATAAATCTTAAGCAATTTTAGAGGCTTTGGGTTCCAAGATTAGAAGTAAGCTCCGATATATATGGGGAACAAACAGGAGGATTATTTCTGAATAAAAATCAATCCAAAGCTAATCTTAGGGCAGTATTTCTTCTGCATTTCCCCTCTCCACCCCACCTGCTATAATATTTAACATCTTCAAAAAAAAATAAAAAAATAAAAACATGACCCCACCATATAACACTTTTTTGGGTTTCAAGGCAACTAGGGATATTAGGACATTACATAGCCCAATGCTATGTCTTTTTACTATGCAAACCATCTGAGTTCAGAGCGGCTTATACTCAGGAAAGTGGACCTAAGCTCAAACACAGTGGCCAATATTATTTTGCCAAATTATACAACTATACAAACACAGTTTGTATTATTGTACAAATTGATGGTAAGGCCACATCTGGAGTACTGTATCCAGTTCTGGTTGCCACATCTCAAAAAGGACACCGCGGAACTAGAAATATACAGAAGAGTGTGACAAAAATGATTACTGGGCTGGGGCACCTCCCTTAGGAGGAAAGGCTACAGCGTTTGGGACTCTTCAGTCTAGGAAAAAGGCGCCTGAGGGGGGACATGATTTAGAGTGCAGTTCTAAGCTGCACTGGAACAGGCAGGCCGATGGGCCTGCGCTGTATCCACTGCAGCTTGGGAGGCTGCTGGAGCCTCCTTGGGCAAGACCACGTTCCTATGGGTTTCTTGGATCTGCATCCACAAAATAGCGAGGGCGGGTCCGAGGAAGCCGCACGGCCCAAATCGGGACGGCACTTCCTGGGGATAGGGCCTTGGATGCGGCCTAGCGGCTACATCCTATCCCTACCCCCCTCCCCAGGCCAGCACGCCCACCGACACACCCAGCCCTACCCAATTCCCCGACTGGCAATTCCAGAGGGACATGGCTAAGCAGTCCATGTGGCACTGGCAGTGGAACTTTACCAAAGGCCATTTGGGGTGAGAAGCAGTGATGTCATTCAGGGGGAACGGACCAGAACGGGCGTTCCGGATCCTAACGGGCTCCGTGGCATTCCGGATCCTAACGGGCTCCGTGGCTGGTTCCGGGTTCCCGACAAGTGCCAATCAAAAGTGAGTTCCTGTTCCTAAATCATTTGAATGACACCACTGCTTGTGACCCTCCCCTAATTCAAACAGCTTGTGATGTCACACACGGGGGGGGGAGTTTGCTGGCTGTTTCCACTCAGGACCATGCCATTTATGATGATGGACAGGGTTTGAGTAAAATTGACACGTGGCATTACTTCATCCCCAGGCACGTTGTCATGTTGAGGCAACATCAAGCACAGTGACATTGTGGGCATTATGCTTCATCTCACTCAGTGGTTCTCAAACTACTTAGCACCAAGCATTGGATATTCACCCTCCAACTCAAAGTGGCGTTCCAGGTTAAAAAAAAAAAGTAGTTTTGCTGGTAAGAGCATTTAATATTATTTTTAAACCCACGTTCATGCTATCAAATTAAAACCAAGACAATGAGTCTCATTCAATATCTTCAATGTCACTCTGGGAGTAGCATATTGAAAATCTTGTCAGATATTGCAAATACAAAAGGGGGTGGCAAAATGTGTTGGGTTGCTTATTATTCCTTGTCAGGATGCATAATTTAAACAATCAGTTGATCTTTTAACACTTCCATCAGCTGAATCCATTTTTAGTTACAATCCCGGCCTGTCTTGTCTCCACACAAACTAGATAAAGCATAATGTGATTTTCAGTATCTGAGCAAATGACAATCAAAGCAAGACAGGAAAGAAAAGAAGCTGCTTGTCAGCTGTAATCAAATAACTGTCGTGAGAATTTTTTTAAGGGGAAAAATATCCATTCATGTTGAACAAAAAGCAAATCTGCATTTTATTAATTATGGTTAAACACAAATTACCGAGCTACAACATCAGAGCAAATAGGGAAGATGAGGGTGCCCTTGCCTCGTGATGTATAAAGAGGAGGTGTGGACTGTGAAAAACAATGAGCAAATTTAATTAAGGAACGGAAGTTCTGAGCCACAGCAGAATAAGAATTAGTTTCACAGCCTAAGAGCAAAGGTTTAATTTTTGAAAGGGAAAGACATGCTTTTGTAACAACATAATTATCAGTGCAGCCAGAAAAGCCATTTGCGTATAGATTAAAATCTGGATAAGTGGTTGCAAACATGTGATTAGATGCCTCAAATGCTCAGGCACAGCGCACAGGACAACAATAATATCTGATGGGACATATCAGGAAATATTAGGAACCGATACTGTACTGTGCTTCTCTTCACCAAGATTGTGAATGCACAAAATGGAATTTTGTCCACATCCATCTGCTTTGGGTATCTGATTAGGACCCTGGATGCTGCTTATAGCAAAGAAGGCTAAGGCAGCCTGGTGCTGTATCTCACAAGAAAATGACTGCTGAGCTGCCAGCAATGCTAAGCTACAGTGGTGTTCCTATGGGGGGGCAAAATGCTAAGTGTTACAGGAGCTGCTGTGTAATACGGTCCCACCCCTTCATCTTCAGAGCCATTCGTGGCTCAGAGAAGCAGCTTGGAGGCTTTGCTGTCTGAACCACGAATGGCTCTGGAGGCAAATGGGGTGGGACTGTGTTACACAGGAGCTCAGGCTCCTGCAATACTTAGCTCCACCCTCCCATGGGAATGCCACTGCTGAGCTGTCTGCAGAGAAATTATGCCTCAGTGCAATGTTAAAGCAGTTGCTTAACAGGGAACAAGACTGTAGGTAGGGAAGTAAAGGGCTGTTGCTCAATGGCAGAGTGCATACAGGAGGTCCCAGGTCCAATCCCTAGTATCTCTAGGTAGGTCAGAAAAAAAATTCTCTTTGAAGAGTCACTGCCAGTCATTGTTGGTAACAATGGATCAATGATTGGATTCAGTATAAGGCAGCTTTCCATGATATAGACCCAACATGCAGGTTCACTCTGCATGAGCAGAAGCTTCTACTTCTGCTAAACTCTTTTACAGCACAATTCTCTGGCTGGTGTAGTGCACACTGAATCAGTGCTAGCCATCACAAAAGTGCCACAACATAGCAGTTGCCAGCAAAGGCCCGTGACATCAGACAGAAGCAAGATCTGCACTGAGCAGCGCAAGGGCAGAACTGGGCAAGGGAGAATGAGGATGGGGATGGGTGTAATGAGGTGGGTGTAATGAGGCGGGGGAGATTACACACGGCCTCTGTGGACCTCAGAAAATCCTCCAAATCTGACTGAAGCCCAGCTCTGATCAGGTTTGGTGGGTCGGGTGGCCCTGAAATCCATGGATTCTAACATCGGTGGATTTTCTTATCCATAGGGCTTCCTGGAATAGACCCCTGCAGATAACGAAGGACACCTGTATTTATATCAATACAAGATCCCGCCCCCCCCCCGAAACTCCTCAGTAGAGTTGATGGTTCTTTAAATAATCCATTACCCTCTTTACATTACTGTGGGTGCAATCCTAACCTGGAATTAGGCCGACACAGTTAGGCCAGCAAAATTTGGCCAGCACAAGCAAGCAAGCAAGCAAGCAAGCAAACAGTATTTATATAAATGGCTCCCGGTCCCAAGGGCTCACAATCTAAAAAAAATGCAGAACACCAGCAGCAGCAGCCACTAGAAAAGACACTGCACAGGGGTGAAGAGGGACAGTTACTCTCCATCTGCTAAATGTAAGAGGACACCACTTGAAAAAGTGCCTCTTGCCCAGTTAGCAGGGGAACTGCTAAATCAAGTTTGGACCACTCTCGGACTCAGGAAGGATGGCACACATCTGTGTGCTGGCCTCTCTTACTCCAAGGGTGGTCCAAACATACTTTATGGTGTCCCTTGTGCCAGCCAAACTTTGCTGGCCTAACGGTGCCAGCCTAACTCCAGGTTAGGATTGCGCTCTGTATGTTTTTCCCCACCAAAACTGTTTCCTAAGCATAATTCTGCAGCAAAGCCTTTATAGATAGATTATAAGTGGTAAAGGAGTCTAATAACTTAGTGGCGTGCAGTCTCTACAGGCCCAGTGGCAGAGCTACAACGCACTCCAGCACATACTGGCACAAAATATGTATCTCCCATTCCTTTCAGTAGGATACTTGCGCAGGCATTCCTAAGGGACCGTAAGTACAGTAGAAAGCTTAACCCAGCATCCTATTTTCACCTACTCAAATTCTTACTGTTCATGTATTTCTCACCACCACAACTTGGTAACTTCAAGCTTAATCTACCTAAAACCTGGAGAGTGAATAGTTTTTACTGCTTTACTGTTCAAGCATTTAGATTATAGTCCCTTTCTTCCTCATTTGCCAAACTGAGCTAGCTCAGCAGATGCTCTTGCCTTAATTAATAACTAACGTTCAATGACTTGTCACTCATACAAAGGCTAATTAAAACCAGCTCAAAGAATGTGCATGTGTATTTTATCCACAGCGTTGGAAAATAATTAACGTTAGGTGGCTGAAGTTCAGTTTGCCATATGCTTCTGCGTGACCTTTTAACAGAACATGAACACTCATAAAGTGTGGGGTTATGATGTCCAAGTCTCTGCACACACCTATTGGCTGTTCAGATCAACTAATTATTCTACGGCAGGCAGGTGAAGTCGGCTGAGATGGAGTCTCTTTAGAAATGAGGCAAAGCAAAGGGCTGAAATATCTCTAGTACATTAGGCTCAGATTAAGTGTTTTCTGCCCACAGGTAATATCCTAACTGCTTAATCGCATCCCCCAATATTGTCCACAGTGCAGCCGTGCTGATGGAGCATGTGTTGCATCCAATGAGAGAAGGCAACTAGAAAGCCAACAAGGAGTATAAATATTACTGGGTAGGCCTTCTGGCCACGCCCAAGCTCCTATGGTGAACCTCCCGCTCCTTGCCCATGACAAGCCCCTGCCACCAATTTACTGGGGTCAGCACAGCCAAGGTGTCACAGTGGCTCATGGAGGTCTCCGGGCTTTGCGTCAGCAGCTCAAAATGACCTGGGAATGGTATGATGTTCACACCATTACATGGCCTTTTACAACAGGAGAACTGAAATTCCAGTGTTGGGGGGGAAAAAAAACACCCCAAAGAACTGGGCTGTACTGTACATTAATTCAGCCAACAAGGGGAATCCAGAATGTGTTTGAATCTTTGAGAATCTCCCAGTTTCAAAGACCTTTGAAAAAGAAGTGCTTAAAAAAAAGATGACAATGTGGGGGTGGGGTGTTGGTGTTGGTGATGATGATGATGATGATCTACAACTATGCCAGGTTTCAGTGAGTCAACTCTGTCCAGCAACAGCTCAAGACGATGGGGTTTCAGCAAGTATAGCTCGGAGCCAAGGAATCAAGAAAGGTTAGAGTCCATGTGACACCCACTGGTGTTGTACATAATTTGTGTTCTTGATGGATGCATATGTGGCACTTCACCAAGGTCCCTGGAAAGCAAAAAAGCCAGCCAGAAAAAGGCAACAATAGAGCACCATGTTCTCAGCAGAGCGTGTAACTCCGCTGCTGCGACGTGAAGCTGGGTGCTAGGGTGCTGGGCCCTTCAAGGGTTGGTTGAACAAGACTTGGAGAGCTTGGGGGCCCTTGGATAGGGCCTACTTGACTGACCTCTGGCACTGCCCCTGCACCCAGACAGCTGGAGGAACTGCCATAATTGTGGCCTATTCATTGCCACAATGTGCAAACTAAAGCATGAAAAAATTTACACAGAAACCAAATGGGAGGATATAGTTTGTGTCCTCCTTTGTAGAACAACGCCAAACGTCGTGTCATATTTTTGACGGTTTTAGGAAAAAAGATGACTATATTGGGTGATTAGTAGCCCAATCCTATCCTTCCCCCACTTGGTACAGCGATGCCAAAAATGGGTGTGCTGAATCCGGGGGGAAGGGGGAGGTGGCGGCGGATTGGGAGATTTCAGCCAGGAAAGGGGATTTAAATCCTCTTGTGCTTCTGGGCGCCTCTTGCTCCGCAATGGGTCTCCCCGGACAGGCACTAGTAATTTCATTAGTGCCTATCCTAGGAGAGAAAGGGGGCAGGGAAGTTTCCAGAAGGGAAATGATATGGCATGCCCCATTGCTGCTAGATCAGCAGAGGCGTTTCTACAGGGATGGCAAAGCTCTAGGTTTTGCAAGAAGCCTTACCCTGTCATGTAAATCCCTCCTCTCCCTTGCTGCTGTAGCCAGTAAGCAATGCCAAGATTGGCTAAAACGGTGCAGGAGAGGAGTGATTTCCACTGCATGGTAAGGCTTCTTGCAAAACTTAGAGCTTTGCCATCCCTGTAGAAATGCCACTGTAGATCAGTGGCTCTCAAACTTTTTAGTACTGGACCCACTTTTTAGAATGACAGTCGGTTTGAGGTGCACCAGAAGTGACACCAGGGACTGCTGCTTTCCTGATAATGCAGCAATAAACTGGGTTATTTCTCAGTCATTTTTCAACATGTGTTCCAGCAGCGCTTTCTGCCCACTGGATTGGGCTGCAGGTTAGTCATCTTGCCGACATCCTCTTGCTCTGTACTTTTGGAGGAATTGCTATTGTCTGTATTCTTTGCCTGGTCTAAAGGCTTGAATATCTGACAGGCATTGTCTCATCTAGAGCTTGCTCAGAATCAGGTGTCAAAACAAGATCTGAAAAAGAGAAGGAGCAGGTGAGAGGGGAAAGGGACAATGCCACGCGAAGAAGAAAAAAAGTCAACCACAAAGCTTTGAAAAGATTAAATTGTTTAGTGGCAAAACATTTGATACACTTATAATAAATATGTGAAAAGACTATTCTCCTCTCAGAGCGCAATCCTAAACTGGAGTTAGGTCGGCATAAACTAAGCCAGCAAAATTTGGCCAGCACAAGAGCCACCATTAAGCATCATTGGACCATTCTTGGAGTCAGGAAGGATGGCTCACCTCTGTGTGCTGGCCTCTCTGACTCCAAGGGTGGTCCAAACATACTTTACAGTGTCCTTTAAGCTGGCCAAATTTTGCTGGCTTAGTTTATGCTGGCCTAAATCAGTTTAGGATTGCACCCTCAGTCTGGTTACGAGAAAAAGTAATGGATAAAACTCTCCAGGAAAAAGGCTAAAATAGATATTTTTCCCCAAGATTTAATTTGCCATTTTTAATACATTTAGCAGATGTCAAACACTTTCCAGGATATGACACAGTTATGTCAAGAGAAAGTAAATTATTTCTGCTCTTGGTTGGTCGGTTCATGTCAAGAGCCGACTAACTTTCCATTTTTCTTGATTCCTGAGACATCATTCCTGCATTTGTCAAAACCAGATGCAAGTTGACAGGCAAGGAGGTGACTGAGGTGGGAGACAGGAAGAATCTCTCTTGCCAGAGAGATTTTGAAAAATCAAACATTCATGGAACCCTTTTTAATATTCAAAGCCAACGAGAAACATCCAAAGCCTAAAACAATACCGTCAACTCTGTCAAATCAACAACAAATTTGCTCCTAAAAGATGTCAGTAATTGAAGAAAATGCATTTACTATGCATGAACTTGTGCCAGTGGGAGTCGTTTTGGAGTATGACTGTTCGGAATAGAGCTACATAGGATTCAATTATTGTCAACTCGCGACATAAAAAATTGCACTTCTCTGAGACATGAATATTAAGAAAGATGTTGGTTATCTGTTCTCATCCAAAGGGCACTGCCAGCAGCTGGCTTACATCCATTTCTTCTTGAACAGTGAAACAAAACGGGAAATGGAATAACTGTGTTTGAGAGAAAAAATGGCAGAAGAACATTAGCCACTACAGGCATGCCCCAATAGCTGCTGGGGTTTTCTGTTCCGGACTCCCCTGTGGATACCTGAAACCGTGGATACTGGGGACGCCTTTTGAAATCAATGGTTTTATTGCAACAGTGTAATAAAAAGGAGATTTGTTTAATGTTCCCCAAACTTTTAATAGGTGCCCCAGTATCCATGGCATCTATGGATAACTGAAACCGTGGATAATGAGTCAGTGGATTCCAGGGGCATGCCTGTATTTCCTGTCCACCACTACCCTGTGGCCAAGCCCCCATGTCCTGCCCCATAGAGCACAGGCATGCTCCATGTCCTTTCAAAGCAGAACGTCTACATTGTAAGGGTTGGGGAAAGACATTATCTTAAGTGTCAGATGAAGAACACCTCCCAGGGTCCCTGTAACCAGCTCTCAGGGGGTTATTTTTTTCTCAGGGAATGGTACCTGCAGGAAGCCCTGAGCCAACTTGGTCCACTCCTCCTGTCTCTTATTTCTTACTTTACACTGGCATTGTTACATGGATGCTCTGCTGCTGGCTCTAATCCTGCCATGTCTTCCTCCTGGATTGCTTTCATAGTCCCCTTGCTCGGCTGCTGCATCTCTCTCTCTCTCCTGGTCTCTGTTGTCCAGTCCCATGCTCCTTCCTTGTCCTCCACTGCATTCCTCCCTGTTCTCTCTAGTTTCCTGCCTCCTCACTACTCCCCTAGATGCCTTTCGCTCCTGTCACTTGGAGATGGGCGGGGGAGAGGGGTAAGTTTCTGGGTGCAAAAGGATGAGAAGAGGGAGGTGGAACGGGGAGGAAGGAAGGATTAGCAGCGCTTCTATGCAGTCAGATCCTACCCCTTTCCTTCTCCCTTTCTGCTGCCATTACACTCCTTCCAACCACTCCTTGGTTCTGTGCCAGCAAAAAAAGCTGGTTCAGACTGAGGGGGCCCATAGATAGAGGTGTTCTTAAATGTTTTATTTTTTCACTGGTTTCATATTTTAACCAGAATGAGAAGTGCAGAA
This sequence comes from Lerista edwardsae, assembly GCA_029204185.1. Classification (NCBI taxonomy): domain Eukaryota; kingdom Metazoa; phylum Chordata; class Lepidosauria; order Squamata; family Scincidae; genus Lerista; species Lerista edwardsae. Next base: position 4,325,285 of record JAJKFI010000019.1, read on the forward strand.
AGTGGTGTTATGAGCCGTGTCTTTATCCCAAGGGTGCATTTTTCTAAATTATAATTAATTTAGATTATAAATTATAATTAATCAATTATAATTATAAAATAATTGCTTCAAAGGTGTACTAGGTAGGTGATATAGGTGATATAGTGTCAGCAGAGTCATTACCTTTGCGCACACACCCAGTCCAGCCCAACCAGCCTATAGTGACCAATATGCAGAGGTGTTAGAAACAGGGTTTGGGGGCAGATATGGGTGGGTTTTGTTGTTGTTGTTGTTTTTACAAAAAATTTAAAGCGTAGAAAGCGGTGTTCTGTCATTTTTATTTCATTCTCACCAAATAAACACACCTCTACCCATAGAGAAACTTGAGTCTTTCCACAGGGCAGGGGAAGTTCCCAAGTTGCAAAAGTTTACTCTGAAGAGACTTCTGCAACTAGGATGCGGTGCGCGTTCCATTGGCCCGCCTGAATCGAGGGAGAGAGGAGTTAGTAGGATTGGGCTGTTAATCAATTACAAAAGCTGGAACTCTCACTTCAGCCTCCCTACTTTTGTGCTTTCAAAAAGCTTTCAGACGTCTGTGATTCTGTTTCTCGGTGTACAAATACAAATTTTAGTATGAGCCTTTTAAATATTCAACAGATATTATTATAAGCCTTGGCACTCTTTTTTGGAAACCTGGCTGAGCTCACCTCCAACATTTAACAGACGTCACACTGAAGTGACTGCTTCACAGTGGCATTCCCAGAGAGAGGCAAAACACTAGGTTTTGCAGGAGTCTGAGCTCCTCTGTAAAGCAGCCCCTCCCCCTCGCCTTCAGAGCCAGTTGCGGCTCAGCAACAACTTGGAGTCTTTGCTCTCTAAGCCATGAATGGCTCTGAAGGTGGTGGAAGGGGCTGCTTTACACAGGGGAGGGGCTGATTTACTCCTGCAAAACTTAGCATTCCCCCCTCCCTCTAGGAATGCTACAGTGCTTCATTTCCAGTATATATGTGTTTTTGCAGTCCCCGTGCAGTGGCATCCAAGTGAAACTCAGCAACTGAAGCGTCCATTTGTGTGATCAGTTTTGGTATCAGTGTGTTTTCAGCAACCAGATTTTTGAAACTTCTTCCACCATGCTTGGGCAGTCATACATAAACCATACCTATAAGGCAGTGGCGTTCTCAGAGAGAGGAAAGCATTAAGCTTTTGAGGCACCTGAATGTCTTTGTAAAGCACCCCATTCCCCATCTTCAGAGCCATTTGCGGCTCATTTCAGAGCAAAGCAGAGGAGCTGCCACTGCTTTGTATTGTAGCCGCAAATTGCTTTGAAGGTGAGAGAGAGGGTCAACTTTAAATGGGTGTTCAGGAGCCTGAAAAACTTAGTGTTCCCCTGAACACCACTGTTATAAGGAGGAGGGGAGGGAAAAGCAGTCATAGTAGTCTCAATTATGGCTCATGAATTCTAGCCAATTTCCATATAGCTCAGTGCTAAAATACGTAGTTGTCATCAGTGTTCAGCTGAAAAAAGCTTTACAGTGTTCCAAGAATGCACACTACAATTTTGACCCCTTTCAATCTACATCACAGTCTGCCTAACAATTTCTGGACCGTAAAGGGATACGTAGCATTTTTCTAGTGATGACCATCATCTCTGAATGGAACCCTGTCTACAATGACTCTTATCCACAACTGGAACTCTTTCCAATTAAGAAAAGTTCATATTCAAGTTACTATGTTTGGACAGCAGCTGGTTTTACAGGACTTTTAAAATTTATTTTATTTACTATTAATTTTTAAAGTCCTATAAAACCAGCTGCTGTCCAAACATTACCAAGGGTAATGATATTACCATTACTATCTAGTAATTCATTACCAGATGAATTTAATGTCTTATTTTGCCCTTCGTTCCCAATTATTGTTCTGTTCTGTTGATATTGAATAACAGCTTCATATTACTTCACAGTTAAAGAATTCTATACCTAGTGAATTTTAAAGTATTCTAAACATTCAGGGAATGTGCAGATAGGAAGCTTGCAAGCAGTAAATATTGCCAAATACTCCGAATGAAAATGCTCAGGTGGCTGATACCAAAGAATATTAGATAAGGTTTCCATTTGGACTGCACAAATTAGCCCATTAGAACAGAAAAAAAGGTAATGTGCATAAAGTGTACACTTGACTTCTTGAGCCAAACTAAACTATAGAATAGCTAATCATGTAGAATTGATTTGTTGCTTGAATGTTATTGCAATGCCTTGCTCCATGTTGGCTTGTTCAGTAATGATCTTGAGGTTTACAAATGTGAAATCCTCTAATAAGAAGTACTTAGGGCAAGATGTATAATCTATAAGTAGTACATATTAGGCATTCTAACTGATACATGCAGTGGCATATCAAGAGACAATGGCGGCCAAGGCAAGCACTGAAATTGCACCCCTGTCAAAACAGAGAAGGGGAGATCGTGGGGTCATGAGAAGCTAGCTCTGTCCATCCCACCAAGTGAATTTATTCAGCAGGAAGGGGAGACAGGGAAGCAGCAAGCCCTGTTCTACCAAGTGAATTTGTGCAAAAATCTGTGGATGCTAAAAAAGAAATGAAAAATAATGTTCTGTACCTTGAATGTTTTCTGCTGCCATTTATTCCTTTTGGGAGGTCCCCAAAAACTGGTGCAAAAAATGCACCATTGGCTGTGGTGTGAGAACACACCATAAGTTGAATATAGGTAAGTACATGCCTGGTGCCCTCTTCAAGTGGCGCCTGGGGTTGATGTGCCTACTTCCCATACCCTTGATTCGCCATTGGGTATTAGCAGCATGGGCTGCTTTGTTGCATGATGACATAATTTGGACACATTTGGGTGCATATGTAGGTGGTGACAACATGCTTAGCATTTTGTTCTTTTCCTCCTTTGGTGTGAGTGTGATGAGTGTGTGGTACCCAGGAGAAGGTACTCTTGAATTCACTGAGACTCATTACTGAGTAGATATGGGTAGAGCTGCTTAGGATTGTGCTGGAGGACTAATTGCTCTCTCTGCTACTGTTGGTGGGAGGCTTAGAGAGAAGAGGGAGGCTTAGAGATTAGTCACATGCTCCCTTAACCATCACAGCAACTGCTAAAACCACTGACTGCCTAGCTGCAAGAGGGAATGCTCATTCAAGCACCTGTGGTGCCACTTAGGAGTGTTTGCCACCCAACACGAGTGAGGTGTTTGCATTGCCTGTTGAGGGGCTCAATCCTTGCCCTGGAACTGAATGGTCAGCATTCCTCTATTAGGCAGTTCTTTGGCATCCTTCTTCATCGGAAATGCTGGGCTCAGGTGGTTTCGCCTCAAGCTAATGTTCTTTCCCCTATCGAGGCACTGTCTGTCCCAGACAAAGCACTAAATATAGGATTGCACATTTGCAAACCTTGCAATCATTACTGCAAAAAGCCAAGAAAAAGTAGTACTCTTAAATCAACTTTGTATGTGACTTGATCATTTTATGGCTCCATTTCACTCAGTTGACCACCCTGGGATTTTGCCTATATCTTTGTCAGAGCTCTGCTATGCTGGAAGCCAAAGGGCTGAACAAGGGGCAAAATGCACTCAGAATTGGCTGCATATCTGGTTCAGTTTGAGCCAAGTTCTACCATATAAAGTGTTGTTTATCTATGGCATTCTGGAAGCAATTTAATTTGCTGTTATTAACCTATTGCACCATACACCTAATGTGACCTTGTCCTAAAGTTCCTCGAACCAGTTCTTATCTTGAAATGAGAGGAAGGATCAGGGAGGAAATCAGGGAGGATGGCTCACATCTGTGTGCTGCCTTCTCTGACTCCAATAGTGGCCCAAACATACTTTACGGTGTCCCTTCTGCCAGCCAAACACTGCTGGACTAACTGTGCCGGCCTAACTCCAGGTTAGGATTGCATTCTTAGTGACATTACATTTTTTATCACCTGTCTGCTACATTTTGAATTTTGAACATATCAAGCACTTCTGCAGTACCACTCAATTTTGCATCATTTGCTTGTACAATAAAGCAAGTACAATAAGAGTGCAATCCTAAGTGGCGCTGGAATGGCGAGGCCGACGGGCCAACACCAGATCCAGCACTGCTTAGGAGAGGCTAGAGCCTCCCTGCAGCAAGGGAGTTTTCGCTCCCTTACTGTAGGAGAGGCTCCAGCCCCCCCGCTAACTGGGCAAGAGGCACTTTTTCAAGTGGTGTTCCTCTTATATTTAGCAGGGGGAGAGTAATAGTCCCTCTTCACCCCTGCGCAGTCTCTTTTCTAGTGGCTGCTGCTGGAGTTCTGCATTTTTTTTAGATTGTGAGCCCTTTTGGGACAGGGAGCCATTTAACTTTATTATTGTTGTTGTTGTTGTTAGCCTGTAAACCACTTTGTGAAACTTCGTGTTGAAAAGCGGTATATAAATACTTCGATTGATTGATCAATGTAGGCTTACTTTGGGGTACTGTGTAGTCTTACACTAAAGAGATCTCTAGCCTGTAAACCACTTTGTGAACTTTTTGTTGAAAAGTGGTATATAAATACTGTTTGCTTGCTTGCTTGTTATGTGCTACTCGGATCTGCACCTGCTAAATGGCAGGCACAGATCGAAGGAGACCACGCGGCCCGAATCAGGGCTGTGTGGCCTCCCAGGAAGGCTTAGGAAGCGGCTTTATGGCCGCCTCCCAAGCCCACCCTTGTCCTGCCCAACCTCCCCCTTCCTGCCAATCCTGTGTCCGTATGGACACGGAGCCTCCCTCGCACCAGCTGGCTTCAGCTGATGCGAGGTAGACTCGGCAGCGCCGAGCCCTGTGGCACTAGCACCAACACGAGGGCATCATGTTGACGCTATGATGTAGCGTCGACGTGACGGGCAGTGTTGGATTGCACTGTAAACACTTGTTTGTACCTGCCAGCTTCTCCATCCAAGTAGACATGAGCCTCAGGATCAGGACTGTGCAATAAGGACTTGTGCTTGAGATCTTCCAATCAAATGTTGATTCATTAAGTACCATGAATGAATGGCATCATCATCCTGAGTTGTTGTTTACATAAGATACTGTGACCTGTATCTTCACAGATATATTATATTATTATATTCATTCATTCAAATAGTATTTATATACCGCTTTTCAACACAAAGTTCACAAAGCGGTTTACAGGCAAATAGTAATAATAATGTATTATGCTTCTATTATTATATAATTATGCTTATATTTTTCCCCTACATGCCAATAAATCACATTTCGTTTGTACATGCCGTCCTGGAACAGTAACATACAAGTGTGCTCCTCGCCTAGACTCTAAAGTATGTGCTGTTATTTAAAAGGAGCCAGACATGTCTGAGAATAAAAAAGACAAAGTTGAGACCAAAGTGCTGGACCAAATGCTATGAGTCCCCACGCACTGATCTTTCTGGATTCAGCCCAATACAAAGTGACTAAAGCACTGCAGACATCATGGTCAAAACAAGAGAAAGCACATTATGATGGCTGAAGCATCCTTTACAAAAGAGAAAAATGTTTGGGGAGCAATATATGATCTGCTTCCTACAAGTGGTGTGTTGCAGTTTCACACCACACACTCCAGAACTGGTTGAAACTGGCATTCCGTCTCTTCGTCTTCAAATCAGATAGAGCACCTGTGTGTCCTTGGGTGTTCAGCTTCCCAGCTTGTTAGTGCAATCTGCTGCACAATAGCTAGCCTCCCTTTAGTTAGTGTAACATAAGCAGGCAAAGTTTCTCACGGGAAGCGCTGGCTAGCAAACATCCACTTTCTAATGAGATCATGATGTTCAAAGGGCACCCCATTGGGTAACATGGGGCACAAGGGTCTCCAGGTATCCACCTACCAGATATACTCTAGCTGCACCCTTTGTTCTTCTCTCTGTACCATGTGTGCGCACTGAGACTGAGAATGTAACTACATGCGTTGAAAAGCCGCTTGTACGCGGCTTGCCTTCGCCGGCTTTCGCTGACCGGCAAACAGAACTTCTTGCTTTCTAACTATCGCTACTTGTAACCAATAAAAGACTTTGTTATTGAAATGTAGCGATCGCTTCCTTCCTTCGCTCCGCTCGCGCGAGGCAAGCGCTGAATGGGTCCACAAGCCCCCAACTCTGCTACAAACAATCCAAACAAACAACAGGTTATGGGCAACAGGTTATGGGGTTCCATAACTTCAACAGGTTATGGAAGATTCAGCCGTAACCCTGCAGGGGTTTGCTGCGGACCCGATCCATGGAGCAGAGACTGAGTTGTGAATGTGGCTGCATCCCTGCACTCGCGGACATACTGACCGATGTCTGATGAGGAAGGAGCAATCGGTGGAGTGAAGGAGGAGACAGAGGAAGACCTCGGAGACGGCGCGGGGGAAGAGGACGTTGGCGACCCAGGAGAACCCGAGCAATCCGGGGAAAGCGAAGAGGGCGAATCGGAAGACGACGATCTCGGACCTCTCTTACCCCCGCCAGGGGGGGTTCCCGACGGCCAAGCACCAGTCCCGCCACCGCCGCCTCTCGTCCCAGGACAAGGTCCTTTCTTCCCTCTGATACCCCCTCAAGTTCCACCGTTGCAGCCCGCTGCGCCCGGAGCCGGAATGGCGCAGCAACCTCCCGCCGCCCCGACGGCGCCTTTCATTGCCATTCCACTTCTCAACGACAGCAACTATGTGCAATGGGCACACAAGATGCGGTTGCTGCTGGAAAAAGACGACCTTTGGCAGCGCACTCAAGCGCTCCCCGCGAACCCTGCAGAAGAAGCAGCTGACAGGAAGGCGAAGGCGACCATCGGTCTTGCAATCTCTGAAGATCTCTTAGTTTATTGTCGCGATCTTGAACATGCTATGGACTATTGGAACACGTTAAGGGAGCTGTTTGCACGTGCATCCCTAACTTCCAGCATGGTTCTGACACGCAAGCTGTGGCGGTCGCGTCTTGAACCGGGAGGCGACTTACGAGTCCACCTAAGAGCAATGCAGCAAAACCTCAAAGATCTTGAGGCAATCGGAGAACGTGTTGAGGAGAGGCTCAAAGTGTTTGCAATCCTCAATTCCCTGGATGAGACGTGGGACATGTTCACCCTAACTTTGGAATCTATCCCTGTAGCACAACTGACTGTCACCCATGTTGTCGCACGGCTTCTCGAGGAAGCGGACAAAAGGAAAGACAACCAGAGAGAGCGTGAATTCCGAAAGGGGAAGAACAATATTCCTGGGAAAAAGCAGCAGCAGCAGCCCAAGAATGAGTCCCAGGCGCAAGTGTGCGCCAGTGCAAGACAGTGCTATGTATGCGGATCAACCCAACATCTCGCATACCAGTGTGCCAAGAAAAAAGGAGGCTCTAAAAAGGAGAAAAAGCCCCAAGGTAAGCAGGGCACGGGGCAAGGACAGTTTCCAAAGCCCCATGCACAGCAACCCAAAGCGAGCATCGCTTTCGTGGGTTCAGCGGAAGGTAGGCGGACGCGAGGATCCTGGTTGTTGGACTCGGGAGCAAGCCACCATATCGTGACATCTGCTGACCTACTCACGAGCAAGAGCGAGACAGATCGTGAAACTGTCGCACTCGCAAATGGAACAACAGCGCCAGTAAAATGCGCTGGAGAGGTTTTTCTGCCACAACTGCAGACTACCTTGAGAAATGTGCTGTGTGTGCCAACAATGTCGCGGAATCTGCTTAGCCTTGGCACCCTCCAAGAAGATGGATTTAAAGTGACTTTCCAAGACGACGTCTGCACACTTGAGAGGGGGAATCTTTGTGTGACTGTCCCCCGAGTGTATCGGCTGTTCGTGCTTGGAGCGAAGACCACAGGGAGTCAACAGGCAACAGTGTGCTTCAATCAACCAAAGCACCGATTCTGTGGACATTTGTGGCATCTGTGATTAGGACATTTAAATCATGACTATGTGAAGAAGACAGCTGAACTTGTGCACGGAATGGACTTAAAAGATTGCGATGCTTTTGTGGACTGTGATGTGTGCAAACTGACTAAATCGCATCGAGCATCCATCCCGAAGTTCAGCAGCCGTCAGACTCAAACCCCCTTACAGCTGGTGCACATGGACTTAATTGGCCCTTTGAAGAAGACAGCAGGGGGGGCGCAGTATGTTCTTACGCTCGTGGACGATGCTACGAGGTATAGTTTTGCATATTTAATGCGCCAAAAGTCTGAGGCTTTTAATAAAATCCGCAATTGGGTCAGGTGGGCGGAAAGGCGGCTTGGGCATCGCCTGGTGGCGATCCAGACCGACCGGGGAGGTGAATTTCTGAGCAGGGAGATGTCTCAATGGTTGGAAAAGCAGGGCATCACCCACAGACTCACCGCTCCCCGCACCCCAGAGCACAATGGGGTTGCGGAGAGGAAAAACGGTGAGCTACAGAGCATGGTAAGAGCGCTGATGGAGCAGTCAAAGCTACCCAAAGGGTTGTGGGGAGAGGCGATGAAATATTCTGTATTTATTTCAAATAGAGTGTACCACCGTTCGATTGACGGGGTCCCCTACACCAAGCTATTCGGCAAACCTCCCAATCTTGCATTTCTAAAGACGTTTGGAGCACACGCCTTTGTACATGCAGATCGGGAAACACGCAGAAAAAATGACCCGCGTGCCAGGCGGCTGCAGTTTATTGGGTTTGAACCGAATTGCAAAGCGCTCAAATTCCTCAATCCTGACCACAAAACTGTCACAATATCTAACTCTTATGATTTCTCTGAGCAAGGTTTGCTGCCAGATCATGCTGACAGAACAGTCAGCATCCCCACACAAGCTGCAGAAGATGGGGGGGAGGCAAGATTAGAAAGCATTCCCGATCATCCAGCATCACCTCTGCCACCTCCTGCCACACCAGCACGCCCTGACAGGCTGCTGGAAGAGGGGGGGGGGCACTCCAGGGTTAGATACAAGCACGTCTTCGGAGGAAGCTACACCGGAACAAGCTGTTCCGACCAGACGCATCCTTCCTCCCAGGGCTTTGCGTGGGGTTCCACCCCAAAGATTAACCTACCAAGTAGAGGTAGGAAAGATACCCCAGACATACCAAGATGTAATGGAGTTACCACAAACCCAGAAAGAAGAATGGCTCCAAGCTATTCGGGCTGAGTTGAAGGCAATGCACAATTTACAGGTTTTTGAGCCAGCAACATTACCAGCTGGAAAACATGCGATTGATTCCAGATGGGTGTTTGTTCTCAAGGATAGGGAAGGTGCTGAGCCATTAAAGAAAGCACGTTTAGTGATCCGTGGCTGTAAACAAATTCCAGGTGTAGATTTCGAGGAAGTCTATTCACCCACACTCTCAGCCACCACGCTACGCGCAGCGCTTGCCGTAGCCGCCAGTAAAGGTTTCCAGGTTCACCATTTTGATGTGGGGACAGCTTACTTGCACGCAGACCTGCAAGAGGAAGTGTACATCACAATACCTCCAGGGGTGCAAAGCGATTACTCACATTTTCGCCTCAGAAAAGCTGTTTATGGGTTACGGCAAAGTGGGAGGAGCTGGCACTTATGCCTTAAAGAGCAGCTGCAAAAATTGGGGTTCACCCCCTCCACAGCTGATCCATGCCTTTTCAGAAAGGGAAAAGGGAAGGAGTTGTGTGTTCTTTTGTGTTATGTTGATGATTTACTGGTCCTCGCGAGGACACAACAACGGATCAATCAGATCACATTACAACTGCAAAAAGCATTCACACTGAAATGTCTTGGTCCTGTCAGTCAATACCTAGGAGTGGAGATCGAACGCACAGCTGACAGTGCTGGTTTTCTCCTCAGTCAGGAGAAAAAGATCTCCGATCTACTCCAGATATGGGGCATGCAAGACTGCAAGGTTGTATCAACTCCAATAGTGATGGGGAGAGGGGAAAAAGCAGAAGAGTCTGCACCATTTCCAAACCAGAATATGTTCCTTTCACTGCTGGGTTCACTCACACATCTAGCGGGCTGGACGCGCCCAGACATTAGCGTTGCAGTTAATCACCTGAGCAGAAAAGCTGCAAATCCCACCCAGGCAGATTGGATAGCCTTGAAACGCATCCTCAGGTACTTGAAAGGCACAAGCAACCACAAGTACCACATTACCCCAAAAGGAGCACTGCAATTGGAAGTTTTCGCAGACAGTGACTTTGGGGGGGATGACACAAGGAAATCTACCACAGGCTATGCCATACGCCTTGGGAATTGCGTGATAGATTGGGGCTCACACAAACAGAAGACTGTAGCGTGTTCTACTCTAGAGAGTGAGTACACAGCCCTGAGTCATGTGACCAACTACCTACACATGCTCAGGCAATTGATGTCGGATTTGGATGCTCCACAAACAAATCCAATCCAGATCTGGATGGACAACCAATCCGCAATCCAGATTGCTAAGTCAGAACGAATCCGGATGCACTCTAAGCATGTTGACATAAAGCATAAACATGTCAGAGAAGCAGTTCAAAATGGGGACATTGACGTGCTTTACTGTCCATCGCAAGAGAACATCGCAGATATCCTGACCAAAGCACTTCCTGCGCCACAATTCAAACAGGCAGTTCAAATGTTAGATTTGGCGCCAAAGGATGACTTCCGAGACGTAATGGGGGGGTGTTGCAGTTTCACACCACACACTCCAGAACTGGTTGAAACTGGCATTCCGTCTCTTCGTCTTCAAATCAGATAGAGCACCTGTGTGTCCTTGGGTGTTCAGCTTCCCAGCTTGTTAGTGCAATCTGCTGCACAATAGCTAGCCTCCCTTTAGTTAGTGTAACATAAGCAGGCAAAGTTTCTCACGGGAAGCGCTGGCTAGCAAACATCCACTTTCTAATGAGATCATGATGTTCAAAGGGCACCCCATTGGGTAACATGGGGCACAAGGGTCTCCAGGTATCCACCTACCAGATATACTCTAGCTGCACCCTTTGTTCTTCTCTCTGTACCATGTGTGCGCACTGAGACTGAGAATGTAACTACATGCGTTGAAAAGCCGCTTGTACGCGGCTTGCCTTCGCCGGCTTTCGCTGACCGGCAAACAGAACTTCTTGCTTTCTAACTATCGCTACTTGTAACCAATAAAAGACTTTGTTATTGAAATGTAGCGATCGCTTCCTTCCTTCGCTCCGCTCGCGCGAGGCAAGCGCTGAATGGGTCCACAAGCCCCCAACTCTGCTACAAACAATCCAAACTACAACAGATTTGTAGGCACCTGATGCTGCTCTTTCAGGACAATATATCGTTAGGATATAATTCCACTTCCCATGGCAAAACAAGGATATTTTTATCCTTCCAGCATATATCTAGCTCTCACACCTTGCTGCTTTCAATGTCCCCTAAATCCTAATAGGTATACCTTAACAATATGCTAGGAGAACAAACAGATACCATTCTTCCCCAAAGGGACAATCAAGAAAATGATGGCAAAGACTTCTCAGTTGCAGTGACTTGCTTAAAATGAGCGATCTACTTTTTGCTTCTTTTTGTGCTTCACAACGTGTGCAGGAAATGAATATACAGCTGCTATGAAGCAATTGCATTTTCCAGATCTGACTACCCAAAAAAATGCAGTTTCTTTTAGAGCACAATCCTAACCTGGAATTAGGTTGGTACAGTTAGCCCAGCAAACTTTGGCCGGCACAACAGAGTCGTAGCTAAATAAGTGCAGAGGGGTGCAATTGCACCAGGCCACAAGTTTAAAGGGGGGGGGGGCACAAGCTGAGCCTGACACTAGTGGCCAAAATTGTGAAAACCTTGGTGTGCATGAATAATACCATCATGTTATATATCATTGGAAAGGTAATTTAATACAGAATGCAATGAAACCAACCAGAGTATAATATCTTCAGCAAACGTTATGGCCAAAAAACCTGAAAATGAAAATACAACTGTCATGTAAAAATGGCTATTGGTTAAAATTGTGTTTATTAGTAATAATACTATCATGTTATATATCATTCAATGTGGAATTTCATGCAGAATGCAATGAAATGAACTGCAGTGTAATACCTTCATTCAGTCAAAGGTTATGGCTAAAAAACAAGAAAAATGGAGATATGATCGTGAGGTCACTTCCTGTTGTGATCAGTGGCGTAACTAGGCCATTTTGCACTCAGGGCTACTTAATTTTTTTACACACACACCATGGCAAAATTATTAATTAATTAATAATTAATGTGAATTAATTAATTCACATTTTATACCTCCAAGGAGCTTCCTCCAAGGAGCTAATGGTGGTGTGCACTTCTTTGGTCATCACAACAACCCTGCACAGGAGGTGAGACTGAGATCGTCATGACAGGAAATGAATAATAATTATGGCCAGAAAATAAATGCAGTGAATATTCCCCCACAAGCAATGGATGAACGTCTGAATCCTCCCCTGCTATTGCTCCTCTGCACATAGTACTCAATGACATACTGTCCCTGCATCTGGGGGTTCAATGCAGCCAACATGGTTAAAAACCACTGATAGACTATAGTCCACCATATTTAGAATCTACCTTAAAAGTCATCTAAGCCAGTGACCAACACCACCCAAACTTCTCACCAGTGACATCAACTAGGGTTGATGGCAAGGAGTTCCACAGACTACTTCAACTAGGATTGATGGCACCCAGGGCACAATGCTAACTTGGAGTTAGGTCAGCAGTTAGGCCAGCAAAGTTTGGCTGGCACAAGGACCACTTTAAAACACTTTTGGACCACTCTCTGAGTCAGGGAGGATGGCACACATCTGACCTCTGACTCCAAGAGTGATCCAAACATACTTTATGGTGGCCCTTGTGCCAGCCAAACTTTGCTAGCCTATGTGCTGGCCTAACTCCAGGTTAGGATTGTGCCCCCAGTGACATAACATATGGTGTCACCCCCATTAACTTTATTTATTTAACTACTAGCTTTTTGGTACCGGACATTGCCCAGGTAACAAATATCATTGGGACTGTCACCAATCAGCTTAGCGACCCCAAAAACTGTGGATTTGACAGTTAAGTCGGACATTTTGTTTTGCACCCCTTCTTACCCCCCATGCTGAGGGGGGCCGAACCCGGACTCCAAGGGCATCGGGAGCATCGCCGCTCGTCTTGGCAACTCCAAAAACTACAGATTTGATGCTGATATTGGCCATTTTTGACCATTTTCACATGGGCCCCCTGCATACCCCCTCCCCTAGGGTCGCTAAGGGGGTCGCACCCCCGCAGTGTTTGTCGCCAGGCCGTAACACATATGCGTGGTGAGTTTGGTGGCAATTGCTCCAGGCGTTCCAGTGGATCAGTGTGGACGTTTTGTTTTGCACCCCTTCTGGCCCCCCCACACCGAGGGGGGTCAAGCCGGGACTCAAATGGCATCGAGAGCATCGCCACTCGTCCCGGCGACCCCGGAAACTACACATTCAACACCGATTTCGGCCATTTTTGACCATTTTCACGCGGGTACCTCCGTGTACCCTCACCCCTGGGGGTGCTAAAGGGGTCTGACCCCTGCAGTGTTTGTCGCCAGGCCGCAAGGTGTACGTGTGCCGAGTTTCATGTCGATCACTCCAGGCGTTGCGGAGCCTATGCAGAACATACATACACACATACAAACACATGTACAAACACACAAACACACAAACGTACACACATCCTCTTTTTTATATATAGATTTATCAGTACAGCTCACCCAGCAAATCAATAAACAAAAAAAAAACCCAATGGACAACTTGATGGCACTCACACAATTGAATAAGAGTTCTAGTTTTAGCTCTGATGCATGGAATAGGAAGCTGATATAATAACTTATTAGTTCCATGCTGTATCTTGTTAGCTCTCAGAACACAGTCTCAGAAGAGAGCAACCAAAATGATTACTGGGCTGGGGCACCTCCCTTATGAGGAAAGGTTACAGCATTTTTCTCCACAAATGGAGGAATGGATGGAGTTGTCCTCCACAAATCTGTCCAATCCCCTTTTAAAGATACCCAGGCCAGACACCATCACCACACCTTGTGGCAAGGAGTTCCACAAACTAATTACATGCTAGGTAAAGAAATATTTTCTTGTGTTTGTTCTAACTCTCCTGACACTCAGCTATAGAGGATGTCCCCTGGTTCTGCTATTGCATGAGAGGGGAAAATGTTCCCTCTATCTACTCTATCCACCCCCTGCATAATTTTGTATGTCTTAATCATGTCCCCCCTCAGGTGCCTTCTTTCTAGGCTGAAGAGCCCCAAACACTGAAGTCTTTCTTCATAAGGGAGGTGCCCCAGACCCATAATCATTTTCGTCGCATTGCAATTGCAACTCTCAGTTTGTGAAGAGCAGCCTGGAAATAATGCAGCTAAGCGCTGGTGGTGAGTTTGGGAAAAAGCTTGGGGTTGGTGGGCGCAAAATACTTTCTTGCCCCAGGTGCATTTTTCATTCGTTACGGTTCTGCATGTGAAATCCAGAGGTTCGTGTTTGCACTCAAAATGGGGCTCTTTTTCCCTTCAGGGAGACCTGTGGAGGGGGCTGTGGGCCTCCCCAACCCTCCAGAAGCCTCCCACCAGATACGTTAAAAGAGCACTGGGTGTCCACAGCATTCCCTTAAGGGGGAATGGCCCAGTTTTGCTTCCCAATGGTGGGTCACGACCCACAGATTGGGAAGTGCTGATCTATAACAACCAGACAATTTAAACTAAACCAGAACTCAAGAAAGCAAGTTTGAATGATCCCACACTGGCTTCCAAACTATTCTTTCAAGACTTTGCAGGTTTCTAGTCTTCATTGCTACTGAGAGGAAATCCTTCTTTTCCAATAGACATTTTTTTCCTCAGAAACTCATACCTTTTTTAAAAAGTAATGCAAATCATCAGATTTCAATTGCAGGTTCCAAATTCTGTATACAGATAAAGGCTTTCTATGATCCTCGTTTGATGCTAGAGTTACAGCCCATATCCAGGAGTAAGGAAAACTGCCCCAGGGAACAGCAGGGAGACCGTTTTTCAAGACACTAAGACAATGAGTACAGGAAGTCAGTCATGAATACTGCACAAATCAGCACTTTGAAGCAGAGTCCTCCCATCTATACTACATGGGGGAAAAGTACTGAACTTTCTGAATGAGTCCTTAGAGATAAAATGCTGACATTAGTGGCATTATCATGAACGTGAAGATTCTAATTTATGATTTTGAGAAATGAGGCTGGGGAAATACAGCCATCTTTCTCCAGAGAAGAACGATCATAGCAGCTTTAAAAAAAGAAAAAGAAAGAAAGAAAGCTAATGGAAGAAATCCTCGGAGCTCACTTGCACATTAGGTTATTTAGCAATCATGCAATGGCTGTGTGCTGATAGCTGTCATGAAAGAAAGAAAAATCCGAAGCCCATCTTCATTTACTTAACTTGCCTTCTTCAGTTGAATTTGGCCTCATTTAGCCAACTTAGCTAACAAAATTGTTAAACAAATGAGCTTGAGTGATTTAAACACAGTTGAAAGACTTTATCCCATTGTCACCATTTAAAAAGAATTCCAGCACACTTTAATTTATTGACATTTCGCTGGCTCTGTTAAAATAGACACTTGGAGACAAAATAATTAATATCCTTGTAAATTGATATTCATAAGTGGAAATGCATTGAATAGAGTGAATTTTTTCATCCTTGTGTGTGTGCCTTTGTGACTTATATAAATACACATCCCCGTGAGTATCTGTTGCAAATACAACAGAATTGAGACAGCCCCAGAGCTTCAATGGGCCCAGCCACCCCCACAATAGTTCACCTTGCTTACTGGAAGAAGGGGAGCAACTGAGAAGATCCTCTCCAGATCAGGAATGTTGAAAGCTGAAAGGAGGTCTTAGACATTCTCATACATGTATGGAACCTTAAGCAATCTGTCGTAAATGTTCAACTCATTTTGAGCCAATCCTCTTTCAAAATCAATACTTAAGCTGGTCTTTGAAGAGTGCTGTATAACCAGCACAGGAGATCGATCTCTTATGCATCCGTTCAGCTGTAGCTGAGTGACAAAGTCAATCTGACTTGAGTTGGACAAGCATCTGTACATTGGACTGTCACGTCTATGAACGCAGCTAAAGACTGGAACAAGGAGCTTCAGAAGGAATTTTTTCCATTGAGTTTTTCAGTGAAATAGCAGAGGATGCTCACCACCACCCCCTTTTGACAGAGTGCCTTTTGGTCTAACTCAGCACTGACCACCTGTGGCCCATCATCTTTTTTCTGACCTCCTTTTCATGGTCTGCTAGAACAGCGGTCTCCAGACTCCAGCCCATGGGCCAGATCTGGCGCCCTCCTGCTCCTTTTCATTCTCCTAGGGAAACTCCAAAAGACCCTGACTATAGCCCCGGGTGCCAAATGACCTTGGTACGCCCGTAGAAACCACATCCCATCCAAGAGCCTCTTCGTCTAGCACAATGGTCTCCAAAGTGGGGACTGCTGCAGTGGGGAGAAGCTTCCCTGGCACAAATGGTACTTTCCATTCCACCAAGGAAGCTCCGAAAGACCCCAACTACAGCACCCAGAGGTCTCCATGGTCAGCCTCATCTGCATAGAACCCTGGGCATGAGGCATGCTAGGGCAGCAGAAGCCAGAAGTGGCCCAGCCATTAGGACAGAGGAAATAGCCCTCTCCCCAAGTCTCTATGGGATCATATTTCAGGAAGGAGTCAGGCTGTTCCAAAGCCGTTCATGAGGCGTTGCTCTTCACATGGGCTACCAAGCACCCCTCCTATCAGGAAATGGGATGTTGCTGCAAGAAGTCAAGGCCTCTCGGCTTCCTTTTCTCCTGTGTCTCTTCTCCTGTGTCTTCTCCTGTGTGCTTGCTAGTTAGTGAAGAACGTGGCTGCAGCCACCTCTTCCCAGTCAAACCGATGCATGAGAAGAATGATTCACCAATAGGACTCCGGCATCTGAGAAGCTTCACTGAGGAAGTTCTGGTCATGTAAACTAAAGAAAATGGCCACCATTGTTCTAAGTCAAGAGAACCTGCTACAACAGTGGTTCCCAAACTTCTTAGCATCGGGACCCACCTAAGAAAAATGTTTCACCGCTCATGCCTCTGTGGCTATAATGGGCTGCAGTGCAAGTAGTTTAACTCTTGATGCACACAGCCTTATCTGCTTTGTCAATTTCATGCCCCACCAAAAATTAAGTTGGGACCCACTGATGGGCCATGGACCCACAGTTTGGAAACTGCTGTGCCACAAAATTCATATCTTTCAGTGGAATGTACTCTACCCAGTGGAATGTACTCTTTCAGTGGAATGTACTCTCCATTCAGTGGAATGTACTCTTCCTTGTTGTCGTTTCGGGAAACGCTTGAGACAAAGGTCCAGGAAAGTCAACACATGGTTAAAGATAAACTGTCAACAAAACATTCACTAAAATACACAATGGCATTCAAGCAGCCCATAAAACAAAACTCTCTTCCTAGCCATGTGATCTTTCACCCTGGAATTAATTGCCTGTATCCAAGGTGGCTGGCTTGCTTGATGAGGCATTTCTTCTTGCTTGCCTTCAGGTGTGGATCCTCTGTAACAGACTTTCTGATTTAACAGAATTACCATGCAAGAACATCACGCAACAAATCAGTTGGCCTGGCACCAATGCCATTTCTCAGCCCATACAGGAAACCAGTCGTGCATACAGGAAGCTAACAAGCGATCACTTTTTACCGCATTTCCAGAACACAAATTAGCACGCGCAAACAAGGGAAATCTATTTCATGTGCTGGGACCTTCTGCAATGGCCAGTAGCATGGCTCAGTTGTTCAGCAGGAAAGGCAGCTAAGGGTGAAGGTGCAACAAGAAACTTTTAATACAAAGGCATGGAAAAGGAATCAAAATAAAAGAAGCAGTTACTATGTACAGAGAAAGGAGAGACAGGAGCGGAAATTCTTTAAAGGGAAAAGGGCCACATGATGGTGGGAGGAAGGAGAAGGGATGAAGGGAAATCATGAGGGTTACCTGGGGGAAGTGATGCTGGAACAGAAGGGATTTGACAATAATAGGAAGAGGATTGCTGCAGGAAAAGAAGCAAGAAGTTGACTTACAATTTCCCCAACTGATATACATGCACAGCAAAAGAGGGGAGGACTATGCTAAATGCCAGTCTATTATGTCAGAGATTGGCCATACATCAAAAGAAGGATTTGTTTTGCTTATTCCTTAGAGAGGGAATTCTATGGATTATTATGAACATTATTGAATAATCAATGCCTTCTTGTATTGATTGCACCATCAAAATACTGTAGATCATTGTTATATTTTACTGAGATTCAACTTAACATTTATTTTATCCTATCCATGAATATTTTGCTTAGCATTTATTACTGATCCATTATTTACACCCCAATCCTATGTGCTGCGAGCACTGGTGGAATACACATTCCACAAGTAACTGCTGCTGAAAAAACATACAGCAACTTCTAGCAGCACAGTGACTAGCACACTGTTGGGGCACTGGCAGAAAGGCCTGGGAGTTCCCATGCCTGTTGCCAAACCTGCAGAGACCCACAAAGGCAGGTGGGGAAGGGGAAGGTAGGGGTGAGTGGAATTTGTGAGGGCAAACCTGAGCACAGAAGGGGGTGTGGAGAATATGGGAAGGGTGGATTCAGCAACAGTGGTGCTCACTGGATCCTATCCCCCACTTTCTGCAGCCTTTCCCACCCCTTTTCTCTCCTCGAACCTGCACTAGCAAAATAGCTACAAACTTGGTTGTAGTTTAACAGTAAATGAGACAATCTCTCAGAGCACAATCCTAATCTGGAGTTAAGCCAGAACAGTTAGGCCACCAAAGTTTGGCCCGCACAAGGGCCACCGTAAAGCGTGTTCGGATCACTCTCAAGTCAAGGAAGATGGTGCACATCTGTGCCAGCCTCTCTGACTTTGAGAGTGGTCCAAACATACTTTACGGTGGCCCTTGTGCTAGCCAAACTTTGCTGGCTTAATTCCAGGTTAGCATTGTGCTCTCATTCAGTAAGAAATTTCCAGTAACCAGTGATGTACCAGTGTTGTAAAAATGGTACAACTTTTCCATCTTTCAATGGGTTAGAAAACACGAGATTTCTTTCTCTGCATCTTCCACAGACATACCAGGAAGCATGAACCATTGCACAACTTCTTAGAGAGGCACATGAGGATGAAGGACTGCAACAGTTGAGTCATTTTCAAAGGCACAAAGTAAACAGAAACAGGAAAGCTTAAAGGAAAAATATTTCCATGATGATCCTCAAAAGTGCTACCTGTACACATACCGCTGTAATGAAGGAGACCAAAACTCACAGAGCACCTTGAGGATCAGGATCTCGGAGGCGCATTCCTGGAGAAGATATGAAACATTTAATTTAAGTCTTTACCACTTCAGCGGAGCAGATAATTAAGAAATTAGAACAATTAAGACCTCACAGAGAACCAACAACCCCCAGATGAATTGAGCCTACGATGAAAGTAAAAACGAGAGGAAAAGAGCTCAAAGGCAGCATAGAACCAAGATGAAACAAAAGATATCCAAAAGTGAAGGCTCCAGGGAAGCATGCTTTGAATAAAGGTAAAGGTTTCCCCACAACCGAATCGTCTGGTCATGACTGACTCTAGGGGGCGTTTCTCATCTCTGTTTCTAAGCCAAAGAGCCGGCGTTTGTCCAAGGACAAGCTTCCGTGGTCATGTGGCCAGCATGACTATACACCGAGGCGCACAGAACACCTTCCCACTGAAGTGGTACCTATTTATCCTGATTTTTATGTGCTTTCAAACTGCTAGGTTGGCAGGAGCTGGGATAAGCAACAGGACCACCCTCCATCGTGCGGTCTTGAACTGCCAGCCTTCCGGTCAACAAGCTCGCAGCTCAACAGTTTAACCTGCTGCGCCACCATATCCCTTATGCTTTGAATAGGCACACCAAAATTTTTGCCTAAATAAGGTCTTTTATGTAGTGCTTTTATAAATGACATACAGGGGCAGTTTACCCAATACGTGGCCAGACATTCTCACTGTTGTAGAACCACCAGAATATCTTGTAATTAGCAGAACCTAAAGTCACTGCAAATTCTTGTGAATTAGGAGGAGACCAAAGTGGATTTAGGAGGATGTCACGTGCAGACCTGGAGGAGCATGTACCCAGGGACGTAGCCAAAGGAAGTGTAGCCCAGAGCAGAGGGCAAAATGATGCCCTGAAAGTAACATTACAACAGGAAGTAATGTCCCAATTGCATTTTCATTCTCTCTTTTGAGAAACTTTTGATCAAATGAAGATATTACACTGCAGTTTGTTTCATTGCATTCAGCACACATCAAATGTATAACATGATAGTATTATGTCTAATAATATTATTATTATTTTTCCTAATAAATGTGATTTTAACCAATTTCAATTTTTACATGATAGTTGTATTTTTGTTTTCAGGTTTTTGGGCCGTAATGTTTGATAGAGTAAAGATATTGCACTCTGGTTTACTTTATTGCATTCTGTATTTAATTACCTTTCCGATGATATATAACATGATGGTATTATTCATACATACCAAGGTTTTCACAATTTTGACCACTAGTGTCCAGCTCGGCTTGTTGCTCCCCTAAAGCTTGTGCCAGGTGCACTTGCACCCCTCTGCACTTCTTTAGCTACACCCCTGCCTGCACCCCTACCTCCTCCTCTAAAATGAAGGAGAGGTGATGCTGTGGTGGTTGTGGCTGCTGCTGTTTCAGCTCACCCCCAGCTCCACCTCCAAGAACCAGTAGGAGGAAACAGATAATGGCAGCAGCAGTGGCTCTCTGAAACCACTCAACCCTGCCTCTCCTCGTTCACAAGAGGTGGCAATGGGAAGGCTACCAAACCCACACCAGGGTAGGTAGGTCACTGGTGGGGAAATTTTTTTTTGGGGGGGGGGGAATTGTGGGCAGGGGAGGAACTGGGACCAGGCCAGTCTAGGAGCAGAAAAGAGCAGGGAGGATTGTGAAAACAGTGGCATACTGTTGTATACTGACAACAGTGGCTTACTAAGGTTCGATTCCCCCATTTATCTGGCATGGGTCCAAAGAGAGTCAAGGGATATGTCCAGTAATGGGATCTGGGGATTGACTACAGGAACACTGGGCGGGACTTACGCGTGATTGGCAGCCCGCCCATTTCGTTCCTTCGGCTGCCCACCGGCCGCACGGGCTTCTCCTGGGGAGTGCGCCCCACCGCTGCTCGTCTGGTCACCCGGCGCGCCCCCCCACCCATCCCCCCTGGCGAGCCGGCACCCCTCCAAGGCCAGGGTGGGCAGCGGACCAAACGGACAGGCAGCCAATGACGCGTAAGTCCCACCGAAATCCCGCCCAGCGTTCCTGTAGTCAATCCCCAGATCCCATTACTGGATATGTCCGATCCTCCCAATACATCCCTTGACTCTTCTTGGACCCATGCCAGATAAATAGCTGGCATGGGACCAAGGAGACCAATTGAAGGTTGGACAGCCACAGATTTTTATGTATCTCTCCCAGGCCATTTGGTCATCATTGTCCCCCCACCATAGCACGCAGCAGGCGCTCCATCAGCATACTACGGGCTGGTGAGGGATAAAATTGGGTTACCAGTTAAGCCAGGCAGTGTCAGTCTTCTGTGGTCTGCCCTGGCAATGGCGACCACAAATAGGCCAGCAGGCATGTCATGCAGGCCAGAAGAAGAAGGGGTGCTGCCTGGGAAGCCAGTGCCAGTTAGTGCTGGGCCTCTATCAGTCAGATTACTCCTGGGACCCATCGACAGTAACTTCCACACTGAGTGGTGGGGAGGCATTCTGGGACATGCATAGGGTGGCAGGGGTGTTTTGGGCAGTGGGAGGGAGGACCGGTTGGCTGTTCAGACCAGAGAGTAGGTGGGGAAAGCAGCAGAGGCTGTCACCACATCCTATCCCCTCCCAGGCTGCAGCACCCTACACAGGTCTCTGCGACAGTAAACCCATAGGGGCTGGGAGGTAACTAATGTTCCCTTACCCCTAGAAGATCTCTAGCTGCCTTCTTGGCCCCACAGGATACAGTGGCAGCCATTTTGGTGCCACTGTACAGCAAGGCGGCAGGCTGCATAGGATTGGGCTGCCCATATGGCTACTGAATTCACAGCCAGCAGGGATTTTCAGTAGTCAGTGCTGCATCTTATAATACTACAGAAATCATTTTAAAAAATTCACTCTTGGCAATAAGTATAGTGTATCTATAGGGCTCAGAATTTCAGCAAATGTGCTGAGCAGTGGTTCCCAAACTGGGTCAGGACCAGTGGTGTCATCTAAATGATTTAAGAACAGGTACTCACTTTTGATTGGCACGTGTCGGGACCCGCCCACCGGAAGAGACATCATAAGCCGGAAGTGAGGTCGTGGCAGGAAGTGACATAAAAAAGCCCTTTTTGAGGCCTCAGACGATTTTAAACTGACCCAACAGTTGCAACAGTATTCCACAGCACCCCCAGAACATGTTAAGGAGGCCTGGCATCATGTTAAAGTGACCCAACAGTTCCAAAACCCCAGAGCAGCTCATTTTTCAGTGGCAAGGCAAGGCAAGGCAAGGCTCCGCTCGCTGCCTGCCTGCCTGCCTGGCTCTGAGAACTTGCAGGCAACTCAAACATGCAGGAAATTCAAATGTTGCAGGGGGCGGAGTCAACGAGTGGGCGGGCGAATGGGCGGGGCCAGACATAATCCTAGAAACCGGTACTCGCGTACCCCCGCGTACCCCCTGCATGACATTACTGGTCAGGACCCACTGGTGGGTCATGAGCCAATTTCAGATGGATTGCAAAGCACCTAGAGCAGTCATGTTGAAAATATGGGAAGATTGGGTGCTGGAAAGGGGTAGGCTGTGTGATTGTTTTGCTTGTGTTGTAAATAGGCTTGTTCCTTTCTTATTTACTTTGCTATTGGAAAATAAAACATTAGCTCTGGGTTTGACTCGACTGGTTTTGACGCAGCAGACCAAGGGAATAGGATGGCCTGTTGCTTATGTATGGGAGCATGGACAACACTCTGTCTTAATCTTGGAAGTTAAAAGATGCAAGACAGGAGGATCTGGCTTCAGGTATGGATACCAAGACAGTCATAGCTAAACATTGCAATTGAATAAACAAAGCTGGAGACAGAAAGGTATTATGACAGCAAGTAGTGCATGAAAGACCAATTTGTCCATATCAACAAGGTTTCCAAATGTAACAATGCATTTGTCTGCAAGCCAACAGTTCCAGCATATTTGTTTCAATTTTCAGATATACTGAAAGCAACTGGAAAAATATCAGGATCCACTTTATTTTACTAAAGATGACACCTCGTATTGAC
>JAJKFI010000019.1:4348497-4368708 GCA_029204185.1 Lerista edwardsae
AGGGCTTTCGTTTGAATTCTTTTGATTTGATATGGTAAGTGCGCTGGTAAGGAACTGGACTACCTGTTAAGATGAACTAGAGTGCACATGCAGCTTGCTCCTGGGCAGGTATGCCTGGGCTCATGGGCCCCGGGGCCTGCTCAGAGGTGGTGTGGCAGGGCTGGCTTTGTTGGGCTGAGATTGTGCGCTCGCTTTCATGGGTGTGGGCTTGGCAGGTGGTATTGCAGTCCAGCTGGAAGCTCTCAGGGGGTGTCCGATTCTGGCAATCACTCGGTTGCTGGACAACTGCCTTGCATGTGCTACGCAGTTGTGGTGGCGTCTGTGTGGCATTGCTCAGTCAAAGAACCATCGTGGCACCACTGCTGCTTGTGTTGACCCAGAGCACCGGTGAAGCAGTTTGCATCAGCCTAGGGTTCCTTTTGGATGGTGCCCTAAGGCACAGCCCAGAAAAATAAGGTGGAGACTATTGCCATCTTAATATCCTCTGTGTGTGTGTGTGTGTGTGTGTGTGTGTGTGTGTGTGTGTGTGTGTGTGTGTGTGTTTTGTATGAGGTATGCATGCATGTTTGTATAGACACATGTTGTGCTTTATCATGTCAGTTGTGTTGTTTTATCTTTCCGCTTGTACAAGGTGATCTAGAAAGCATTTACTAGTTAAAACTACATTAGCATGAAGCACTACTAATGTAAGGCACTACTGCAGTATAATGTTATACCGCTTTTCTCCTTCCTCCCTCCACCCCCGGAAAAATCAAATAGGGGGTATTTTCCCCTTACGTGCCTTTTTCCAGGACCTTATTTTCATTTTTAACCTTGGAAACAGTTTCACCTTTTTCTAACATTGTCAGGATCATCTGGCTGGAGACAGGCACTTGCCGACTGTCTGCGCAGCCTTCAGTTCCAATAACCGATCAGTGACAGCATCTCAGCAAGAGCTGTATCTTTAGGGTGCAGCAACTATGCCATATTGATCTCTCCAAACACGCTACCGGAATGTGATGAAAATCTCTAAAATTAGTTACCAGCATTACAGCTTGCTTAAGAACTCCCCTGCACTTTCTTAGTTCTGCTTACTTATTAGGCGATTAAAGACTATTGTACTGTACAGTTGCCACACCTGCATTATCTAACACAAGAGACCAAGAGCCTGATCCTGAGGGCTCTTAAAATCCATTCCCTCCCATCGGCGCATTTGACCGCCAATTTATGATTTAGAGATTTTCAAAAAGTGGCTCCACCAAATGACCTGAAACTTGCACTGTAAACAGTGTAAGGATAGACCTTTTTAGATGTACCATTGTTTTGACTGTCCACCCATGTCATCATTTAAGAAACAGAGGCAGAATTTGGGGTTTTTTTTTTGTTTTATGGGGGGCCATTTCTGAATCTGATTGGGCCCCCAAAATCTGAAATGAAAGTTGCCATTTTGGCTTCCTGTGTTAGGGCAGGGGCTAACCTTTCTCACTGAGTCAACTTTAAAGCTTTCAGGTACAATTAGCACCTGTAATAATTTTTTTAAATAATTGGCGGGCAAACGCGCTGATGGGACTTTGCACGTCTAGTTCCATTCATACTGTGTTTCTTTGTAGGCTAACTACTTTTTTACTTTGGGGGACAAGTTAGGTGAAAACATAAACACATATCTCCTAACCCTTGTCCTGTATTATTTCTAATGTTCTGATATGTCTTGCCTTTAGTTTTTGCAGGTTGCAGGTAAGTTCAGAGACTGTGAATAAATTATGTTTTTTATACTCTCCTTCACAAAACATTAGACAGCTGACATAAAACATTAGAAGGTAACTCCAGGATCAAATATCATAAGGCTGTATGAACTTCAAATCAATAATGACCTGCCTCACCAACCTCACAGGGTTGCTGAGGGAACGATTGTCTACACAACCCTGAAGTCCTTGGAGAAATGGAAAACAAAAAGTTAAATGTCAAATAAAGAAATAAAGAATGTTCCTTCTCCTTTTCCCCCCAAGAGCATTTGTTTAGGTAGATATCCACATTTCATTATCATACTTGTAGCTGTAGGTGAGAATCTCTTACTAATTTCTAGAGTGGATGTGTTTACCTGAATGGCCCTGATGGTTGATTTTGAAGACAGGCATTCAGCTAGGTGATGAGATTACCAGCTAGGTGATGAGATTAGCTAGGTGAGGACAATTACAATTACAATGGGCAGAAATCAGCATAATGCTGTCCTATAGTTTACCCTTCCCAAAGCTATTTAGGACAATTACCATGGATAGCATCTTTAGGGACACAAAAAAATCTAGATAAAGCTCTCCTATTCACTCCTCTAATCACTGAGAATTCTCAAGCCATTTAGAAAATCAGGTGACCACTCTTACTTCAGTGTTACAATCTAGTCACCAAAACAAACCTCACTGCGCTGCCCTGATTCACGCTGTGAGAGTCATCCTGCTAACTGGACAAGAGGCACTTTTTCCAGTGGTGTTCCTCTTATATTTAGCAGGGGGAGAGTAACTGTCTCTCTTCACCCCTGCGCAGCCTTTCTAGTGGCTGTTGCTGGCGGTCTGCCTTTTTTTAGATTGTGAGCCCTTTTGGGACAGGGAGCCATTTAACTTTATTATTACTATTTGCCTGTAAACCGCTTTGTGAACTTCGTGTTGAAAAGCGGTATATAAGTACCTGTTGGTTGATTGATTGATTGATTGATTGATTGATTGATTGATTGATTGATCCTGTTTCTTGCACCATGGCAGCAAACTTTACTGGGGCATAGCCAACATGCACACTCAGGGCTCCCTTCCCCACTGCAGGGCCATAGTAGCATATGTAATGTACACAATCTGTAATGCATCTTTGCTTTCAGTCATCAACTGTAGCTTTACCATTTACCTGTCCTGTACCATTTACCTACTGGCTGAGGGAAAAGAAACATGATGGTGCTTCTGTGCATCCGTGACCCAGGTTCACAGGTTGCAGGCACTGGCATGGGTACCTACGGCCTAATCCTATCCAACTTTCCAGTGGTGATCCAGCTGTACCAGTGAGGCATGTGCTGCATGCTGCAGTGTGAGGACAGTCACAGAGGTCTCCTCAAGGTAAGGGCACAGATATTCTCTTACCTTGGGGTCTCATTGTGGCTGCCTCAGCCCTGAAAAATTGAATAGGGTTGGGCACTTAGTTGCTTCACTGCAGCATGGAGGCCTCATACAGTTCCTCAGGCTACAGTGGGGCAGTGGGGTGGGACAGGCAGTGGCAGGGCCTGCTGTGCCAGCAGATCATCAACATAATATTGGGTCCCTACAGTGCTTGAAGTTATTGAGACAATATAGTCCCAAACAGTAACATTGTATTTCACTTCAATCAGAGCTAAATATTTTGCCAAAATTACACTGGGAGTTAACTGGGCAAAATTTATCTGACTGACTTGCATTTGATCATGGCTGTCTTCTAAGAAGTGTTACAGCAAGAAGAAGTAATTGCCTTAGGCTTTATGACTCATCTGAAGCAATACTTTCCCACTGCTACTACCATGTCACAGAAGCTGTTCTTTTGTCCTTTTCTTAATTATAGCTTTTTTTTTTTGTTACCACATTTGCATTTCCATCAAGGACGATTTATTTTTTTTTCCCCAACACTCCCACAGACACCAAGAGATATTGATAAGGGCAGCTGCCAGTATATCACAGACTGTGAAATATAGGTACAGCAGGATGCTGAAACCCTCCATGTGTGGTAACTCAGGCTTGCTTAGGAGACTCCACAAGAACGAATCTGTAAATCTTAATTGGCATAGACTTTGCTAATGTTTTTAATTAAAGGGATGGTTCTTCATGCTGGAAAAGAGCAAAATAGCTTTTAGGGGCAACTTGTCCCTGGTGGAAGGCCACTTGAGTGGCTAAAAGGGTTAACACACGCTAAACAAAATCTACTCAACCCTTACATTGTTTTGCATACAAACTGCTATTCTTCCAACAGCTTGACTTACACTGAGAGTGCAATCCTAACCTGGAGTTATTCTGGCACAGTTAGGCAAGCAACATTTGGCTGGCACAAGGGACACTGTAACATGTGTTTGGACCAGTCTCAAAGTCAGAGAGGCCAGCACACAGACGTGCACCATCCTCCCTGACTCCGAGAGTGATCCAAGCTTTGGTGGCCTAACTATACCGGCCTAACTCCAGGTCAGGTTTGCACTCTGAGTCCACTGCTAAAATAGAATTTGAAAACTACAACTTTCATATGTAAATCCCGCATGCTATCTATTGCAGTGTTTCTCAGACTTTTTAGAGGCCCTGGAGGCTGCTTTCCTGACTGATAAATGTCAAGAGGTGTGATTATGATGGTAATTGGGCAGCAGGTCTCCCCCACCCAGCAACTTGTTTAATTCTTGATGCACTAATCAGCCGTGTCAGATTCAGGAACCACCAAAAATTGGGTCATGGCCAGTGGTGGGATTGAGGGGGAACGCAGGGGAACTCAGTTCCACTAGTTAAAATTAGGGCTGACTCCGCCCACTTCACTCTCCCTCCTCCACCCTCCCAATTCCTCTGCAAAGAGCTTTTCTTCTTGGTTGGCCGGCACTCAGAGGGTTAAAGGGAGCAACTCCGGATTCCTAGGAGGGCGAAGGCAGTGATGTCATTCAGGGGGAACAGACCAGAACGGGCGTTCCGGATCCTAACGGGCTCCGTGGCTGGTTCTGGGTTCCCGACAAGTGCCAATCAAAAGTGAGTTCCTGTTCCTAAATCATTTAGACCCCACTACTGGTCATGGCCCACTGGTGAGTCCCAAAACCACAGTTGCTGATGATTTATTGGATCACAAATCCAGTAAAGTTTCTATTCAACATGAACTGCCAATCTGCTGCCTGAGTCAACCCATTCAGTTGCCTTCTGGCCTTTCCTGTCTGCCTGAAAGCCTACAGTTGAAGAAACCTGGCAACCCTCCCTATATGGTGATATGATTGCACTCCACAAAGGACGCACCAATATGTCAAATGCTGTAGCCCATATCGATCAGTGTCGCTTTTGCTTAAAGCAAAACACCTTTATGGTTATTATAAGACAGGTGTCTGAATTTGCTAGAGGGCTCATTCCCTTTAAAGGCACAGGTCACGCCAGCCTAAGGCACAATTTTAGTTCCTATGACCAGTGGCACTAGGGAATCAGCAGCAGGAACTCACAAGCTTTGAAAATGCTAGCAACTGTTTCCTGATGTCTCATCCAGTTTATTTCCTAGATTTAATTTAAAGCCTTTGCAATCTGGTGCAATAAATAGAGGTTTATTTTAAAGTGCCACAAACCTTGCAAAATATTGGGAGCTGGAAGAGTCAAAGACAGGCACTGTTATAAGAATGGTTCTCAAATGAAAAAATCAGTAAATATCAATGGGGGGGGGGTTCTGTGAGCCTTTAAAAACATTGATTCTGTCGAAGGGTGTCAACTTCCAACCGTCAGGGAGAGGAAATAGATGAACTTCAGCCAGAGAAATAAACTGCTTCATCCTGTGAAAGAGGCACATGGTACAGCAACAGGAAGCTAGTATCAAAAATAGGCTCCCTGTGGCAAGCGATCCCTACCCTAGCTGTACAGTATGGATTTGCTTCCCATCTCTGCCTGAAATCTTTACAAAGAAGCAGATGGAGGAGTCAGCTGAACCCAGCTGTGTTGCTGAGCTGAGCGTTGGGGTGATAGTGGCCAGGGCCCATGATAATGGGTAAAGGGGGTAATTTGTACCTGGGCCCATAGTCAAAAAGGGGGCCCAGGAGCCAAAGTCATTTCCTGGGATCTTATATTTTCCTATCTCACCCAGACTCACGTCCCATTCAGGATGCTGGGGGCACGACCGTGGACATGTGGCGACAGCTACTGCTGCAAGCCGTGTGCACCAGGCCCAGGAATGCCTACATGATACTCCTTAGCATGCCAAATCTGGGAGGGAACTGGCCTGCTACTGTAGCTCTTTGGCTTGTGGATTCACTTACCATGAAGACGTGGATAGGAGCTCAGGGGCACAACTGCAGCGGCTGCAGACGTGAGTTTTGGTAAACGCAGGACGTTTTAGCGGGAGCCTAAACACGATGATACTAATTTTCTGCAATGATTTTTCTATATATTTTAAATATCTTAGAGAAATTTAAGAGGGTGTTTGGTTCTCTGTATTACCATATCTAGCTGCTGCTGCCATGTGGGCAAGGAGACCTGGACTCTGCATTGGGAAGCCTGGCAGACCTGGACTCCAAAGGCTGTTCCGGTTGTCACCCCGGCACCACCCTCTCCTGCTCTGTTTCACCCCTTCCCCTCCCACTTTGGGAAGGTGCCTGAAAGAAACTTTGTACCCCCTGGTTAAATTCCAATCAGAGGCCTTGGTAGTGGGAACACAGCACTTGTGCATCTGTTGGGGTGAATAATAATAATCTGTTGGGGTAGGGGTGACTTGTAGCCATTGCCAAGCCATGATTCATTTTGAGCTGTCCACATGGTTTCATGACCACCCATGCAACCAGCTGCAAGTATGAAGTGGACCTGAGTCCTGGGTCATTGCTAGTGAACCACTGGATTTAACTGAAAACCCAAAGAATTATGTGAGGAGGGATAACTGCTGACTTGGCCCTGTAAGCTGCCTGCATGGGATTTTGCTTGGGAACCAAATGTTATGGCATTCTTGAATTCTTTGGATAACAAGTTAGATGTTAAGACTGCACTAATATATAAACGATCACCCAATCATTTCCAGTGTTTCAAAGGGCTTCGTATCGCCATCACATGCATTCACAGCATGTATGACAGCCGTGCTGTTCCATAGAAGGCCTCCAGTGAGGACAAGTGGGATCTAGAAAAACTAGATTCTGAAATTGGAAAAATTCATGGTTACAAATGGCCTGTCTAGTATCTCAGGAGTATTTCCAGCTTTTCTCAGTAGCCTCTATTTACACTGATCTAAAGGTAGTGTTCGCAAGTGATCGCAAGGTTGGGAGTTCAAGACTGTGTTACGGAATGAGCTCCTGTTGCTTGTCCCAGCTCCTGCCAACCTAGCAGTTCGAAAGCACCTAAATGCGAGTAGATAAATAGGGACCACTTCGGTGGGAAGGGAATGGCGTTCCGTGAGTCATGCCGGCCACATGACCACGGAAGCTTGTCCTCGGACAAACGCCGGCTCTACAGGCTTTGAAACGGAGATGAGCACCGCCCCCTACAGTCGGTCACAACTAGACCATTCGGTCGTGGGGAAACTTTACCTTTTAAAGGTAGTGTTACCCACTAACATGGATTGAAAGGGGAAAGGGTCAGAGATACACAACCCAATCCATGCTTCCTATCCAATATGGCACTCACTGCATCCTAGAGGGATGTTTTAGTCATTAGAGGCCTCCATGGGCTAAGGGAACATGTGTTCCCTTGCTCCAGGGTAAATGCATGATGGCCAGCCATGACTTTTCAAATCTGGGCTAGTGATATCACTGGCATCTCCATGTGGGCTCAGGAAGGGGGAACAAGGCTGGGAAGGGAGTATGGCCTTGGTGGAAGACACTACCGCCAAACGTGCCCCCTTCTTGGTCCCAAAGCACCCTCCTTTCCACCCAGCTCCATCCTATGCCATCTACTCCTGTCCCCCTCCCACCCCCACACATACTCATTGGGGCTGGTGGATGTCCATAGGCTGGTGTGATGGCCAAGCCATATGCTCCTGTGTGTCACCTTTTGCAACAGCTGGAAAGTGCATAGCGGTGCCAGAAACCTCATTCCAGTGGCACTAGGCACTGAGAGGATTGGGCCATAAGGGATCTCCATTGACTATAATGGGACTTACATCTAAGTAGACATACCTAGGTTTTCTGGATAATGCTTCCTGACCCATTTTCATTGTACCCATTGTTTGATCTGCCAGATTTTTCTACTGAACTTATTGTTTTAAAAATAGAATTCATTTGTTACACATATTTTTGCAAACTTTCTGATGTTGGAAGGCTTCAGTAAGGCAATACAATATAAATAGTTATTGGATGTGAAAAGTGTCCCACTGTCAACCTGACTTTAAGATGTCTCAGCAGCTGCCTGTGCTGTAGCTGATTTTCCAATGTTGATTTTTATTGTTGTTGTTGCTTCTTTTTGCTGTCACTATATTGGCTACCCAGCTTCCGAGACAGCCACAAAATATTGATGTATTTCTCAGGAATGTCAAGAAACATCTAAGCAGATGTGGCTGGACAACATTGTCAGAGCATTTCTTCCCTTCTTGTGCAATTTCAGATGTATCAATGTTTTATTAGCACTGGGAAGAAATGGGGTTGGGGGGTGGGGGAAGGACACCTGCTGCTAGACAGTTATGCTACAGAGCAGCCAAGGAGTGAAGAGCATCCTAGCTGCACCTGACTTGATGCATTCATTGAAAAGTCCCAAGAGTGACTTGGAAGCTATTAAACTTCATATATCCCAGGAAAAGTCACACAGTCAAAGCACCCTTCCAGAGACTACATTTTGGCATATGTAAAAATACTCCAAGCCCTGCCACTGCATCCCGTTTTGAAATCAGATTAAGGAAATCCATTATTCACTGGATAAAATGATCATGATTATTTTTTGTAGTTAATCCTAAACAACTTAGATTAAAGTCTTAATCCTGTATATACTTAAATTCCTGTGGAAAGATTTTGGGCACACACTTTACAGCCATCTGCTTAAGTGGATGATGTAAGGTCACATACATTGAAATTCTTCAATGAACTCCCCTCTACACACACACACACACACACACACACACACATCTGGAGTTGCGGGTGCTTTGGCATAATTTGTATGAGGAAGAAGAAATGTCAAGATCTAAAATCTGAGACATTATTTATTCACACAAAACCCCACAATGCTGAATTCCTTATGACATGTGCTTTGCACTTCAGGTGCCTGTTACTCTATAAAATTCAGACTGTTAACATTCACAAAAGGAATACAGCAGTAAGGGCTGTAGCTTCCAAGATGGCTGCTCCCAGCTTTCTGTGACCCACCTGACATCAGGTCGTGACCCACCAAGTGGGTTCCGACCCACGGTTTGAGAAACATTGGAGATTGGTTATCTGACAGCTTCAGAGTTCTATTGGCACCTTTTGGCATTACACTATCCAATCACATGGTATATAGCAGGCCCACTATCTATGTGTGTTTAGTTCTGGGACTCCATGAAGATAGTAAAACCCATGGATGTTCAAGTCCACTTTTGTAAAAGGTGTAAAATTGACTAAACCTGTGTAAATTGCATTTTTATTACGTATTTAAAAAGCCTCATGAAGGAACATGACATTTTCCAGACTATGATGCATTAAAGGCTCAGTTTCAGCAAAACTGGCACCTAAAGTAGTGCTCAAATTCCACACACACATATACCCCATTGTTTTGGGGTTGGGGGGGCATACATCTTAGCCAGCTAGAATGGGTGCAAGGTGGGCACAGAGGAAGCATGTAAGTGTTGCAGTGAGAGTTGTGAAAAGGAGGGGTGCTACAGCAGGGTTTGTAGGGGGAGTATATATACATTTTCGATCCGCAGTTGGTCGAATCAGTGGATGCAGAGCCCGCAGATTCAGCAGGCCACTGATTTGTGTTTGACATTAAACTGCATTGATCCTGGGAGGGGTTGATGACTGGTCAACTCTGAGGAATGAAGGGTGAAGACTACATAACCCTTGGCCCCTTGAAACTGTGTAATTATGTAATATCTTATAATACACATATATCATTTTAAAAAAATTACCATAGATACCAGCTATAAGATGATAAATTTTTGCAAATAAATGTAAATGGCCTCCTCACCTTATCCCAGGGTCAGTCAAGGGTCAGGGAAGTTCAGGGGTTTCAGCTGCCTGTTGATTGTCTGCAGACCATCTTTTATGCTTGCAGAGAAACTCTGCAAGCTTTGCAGCTTTTCTTTGCAGAACGTAGCTTTGCAGCTAAGCTTTGCAGAGGGCTGATCTTCTTTCATTGTTTATATTGGCTGGAGCTCGGCAGGTAACTCTTAACTGTAAACTGTTAAGTTACTGTTAACTCTTAACTGTAAACTCCCTTTTGGTTGTTGCCTTGCTGTGGTGTTTTTAAACCCATACGGGTTTTTTTCCCTGCAGTTCAAATCTTTTTCCTGATCAATTCAATGCTATCTGTCTTGTGTCATTATATGGGGAGGGGGGTGTTTTATGCTCCTTTCCCCAAGCACCATTTCTCTCTCCTCGCTGCAGTGATTGGCTCCTGACCTTCTCAGGGCACAATCCTACCTTGCGCTGGCATGCACTGTATCCAGAGCAAGACAGGAGGCACCAAGAGCCTCTCCAGCACAAAGACACATTTCTGCCTGTATACCAGGAGAGGCTCCAGCCTCCCCTATGGGTTTCTCGGATCTGTGCCTGCAAAATCGCCGCACAGCCTAGAGACGAGGCCGTGGATAAGCCTTGGCCTAAAGAAAGTTGGGACACATGTTCTGCAGTATGTGCCCTCTCTTTTGCCATAATGCCATAATGCCTCCACAAACAAGAAGGAAGACATAAATCTTCACATTGTTATTACAGATATAATCTATCTATATATATAAAGAAGAGCGTATGTGTGTATGTGTGTATGTATGTGTGTATGTTCTGCACAGGCTCCGCAACGCCTGGACCGATCGACACCAAACTTGGCACGCAGACGCCTTGCGGCCTGCCTACAAACGCTGCGGGGGTCAGGCCCCCCTCGCTCCCCCGCAGGTAGGGATACGGGGGGGTCCCCAAGTGAAAGTGGTCACCTAAGTGGGGAGTGGGGAGTGTCAGCTAAGGTATGACATGGTAATAATGGTGTGATGGTAACTGATGACAAAACAATGCTTGCTGGCCAGGAGGAGTTAGCTATCCTAGGGTGTATCTAAGTATACACCTAGCTTTCCTACGGGTGCATCACACCATCCTGAAATACAACCACAGTACCACCACAGAGCGGTGACACTCCCCATGCCATTGGAGTCCAGGTTCGGGGGGCCCTCAACGTGGGGGTCGAAAAAGAGTGCGAGAAAGGGTGCATGGCGGACCCTGATTTGACCTGAGTGGCTGAGCTGATTGGTACAATTCATTCCTTTTTGTGTCTAATAGAATCTTGGGATAAATAACTACCTGGGCAATGCCAGGTAACGAAAAGCTAGTAGACTATAAGAGGGAACTTAACCAACTATTGTTGTTGTTGTTGTTTTCTTGCTAGAGTAATTCCAAGCCACCAGCTGGATAAAAAGGTGAAGAGGGAGTCTCAAAGCACAGGAACAATAGTTTGCATAGGAATGCACAGTAACAGTAAACATATCTCCTTATTTAAGGTATAAAGGTAAAGGTTTCCCCATGACCGAATGGTTTAGTCATGACCGACTGTAGGGGGCGGTGCTTATCTCTGTTTCTAAGCTTGTAGAGCCGGTGTTTGTCCAAGGACAAGCTTCTGTGTCATATGGCCAGCATGACTATATGCCGTAGCGCACGGAACGACATTACCTTCCCACCAAAGTGGTACCTATTTATCTACTCACATTTTTAGGTGCTTTTGAACTGCTAGGTTGGCAGGAGCTGGGACAAGCAACAGGACCTCACTCCGTCGCGTGGTCTCGAACTCCCAATCTTCCGGTCAGAAAGCCCAGCAGCAGCTGTTTAACCCGCAGTGCCACCACGTCCTTTGCAGTGCCACCACATCCCTTAATGTATAAGCTATATTTAAGGTATAGCTAGGTCTATTTCCTATAAAGGAAGTTTGAACTAGAGAGCTAGAATGGGAGAAAAACAACATCAAGGTAATGACCCCATCCGATAAACATGTGACCATCCTCATCCCACCGTATTAACCCAATGTGAGTTAATGAACCGTAGAGCACACTGTACACTATGGGGTCAGGTCCAGAGGTCTCCTCTAGGTAACGGAACATTTGATCCCATGAACAATTGGATCAGGATGGGTCTAATGCAGACCTGTGCCACTGGTTTCACTGGTGCAAGTCCATGTGGACCTGTGCAGGGGGATTGATGAAGAGGGATAAGATACCAACAACACCATTGCTGACGAGACTGCTTCCTTCTAGCCCGCATCCCACCACCACCCCGTTCTGCCCCATCTTTTCCCCTTTCCACCCACGTTCTGCCCCCTTTGCCCCCTCTCAGCCTCCTACCCCCCCCCCCCCGTGGTGACTGGGAGACATGATGGCTCCGCTGGAGGCCGCTACACCCACTCACAACCTGCTGTGGTGGTTCAGCTCCTCCTGACAGCAGGTCACATTTGTGACAACTGAAAAGCCCTTTATGCCAGTGGAATGCATAGTGGCAGCATAAGATTGGGCTGTGAGTTAATGAATCAGGTTTTATGAGGATTTCTGGAAAGGAATGTAACTGACAGAAAAAAAGTTTAAACATTCAGTATTTTTGAAATCAGCAGTAATATTCGCTTCCAAAACGGTTGCATCTTTTTTTTTTTTTTTTTGCAGGAATGTAAAAACCCAGCCCCAGTTTGACAGCACTTCCAACAAGTGTTATTACATTTTGGATAAATTTCCTGAAAATTTTAAAGGTGATAAAATACCGGAAGATCATACCCTGAAGATAATTTGCTTTTCGGGATTTATGAGTCTACATATTTGGTTACAGTATTCCTGTCAAAACAATTTAGTGTGCTTATTTTGGTCCATGCCTACGTATTCTGGAGCAAGTGTGGTGAAAATGCCTTCAGCATTCACAATCAGGAAGTACCCTATGCAAATACAGTTCTGCATCCCTTGGTTCTGTGCCAGCAGCTTTCAGTGTCGGGACCCACCTCGACCTCTGCAGTGGGCCATGATGCCCAGCGACAGGATCTACAAACGACCTGGGGGAACGCTGGGCAGGACTTAGGCAGGACATCCGGGTGATTGGCAGCCCGTCTGCAGCGATCCGCAGCTGCCCTGGCCTCAGGGGGGCTCCTGCTCGCTGCGGAGGACAGGTGAGGATCGCGCCGGGTGCCTGGGTGAGCAGTGGTGGGGCGCGCTAACCGGGGGCAGCCCCCCCCCCGAGGCCAGGACAGCTGCAGAACGCTGCGGACGGGAAGCCAATCACGCGGAAGCCCCGCAGAAGTCCCACCCAGCGTTCCCCCAGGTCGTTGGTAGATCCCGTCGCTGATGATGCCCTGGTAGTTCTGGAGGGAGCCTAAGGGAGCCTCCAGAGGGCTTCTCTAGGTCGTGCCAGGCTGCAAGCCTACTCTATTGCCCTCTGCATGCCTCAGAATGGCCCCGCAGAAGCTTCTGGAAGCCACTTCTAGTTTTCATAAGCAAGCCGGAAATGGCTTCTGAAAACTGTAAGTGGCTTCTGGAGGCTTCAGTGGGCCATTCAACAGAGGCCAATAGAGTGGGTCTGCAGCCCAATGCAACCCAGGGGAGAGCCCCAGAGGCTCGCGGTAAATTGTTCAGCTTACAGATTGACTGGAGCCTTTTGGGAGCAAGGGTGGGTGGGAGAGCCCAATCTGCAACCCACCTTACATGGGCTCAGAACCCACCAGTGGGTCATAGCCTACAGTTTGGGAACTCCTGCATATGGGAAGTTGAATGAATAGAGGCCACAAACAGGAAGAGCATTTGCTGACCTTCCCACCATGTGCTTTTCCGAAGAGAGAGAGAAAGAGGACATGCCTACATCTTTTGACACTGAATTCAATTGATTAAATGCTTCATGCAAAGAAGTATGTCTTCTTATCTGTCTGGATGATGCGGCAACTAATTCTGCAGCCTCTGTGTGTGTGTATTTGCATGCACACAAGCGTGCATGTTGATACATGTTGAACTTGCTTCCTTTTCCCCCTTTTATCTCTGTAACTATAGCATTTTTTCTGTTTCATCTATTCCCCATTACTAAAATCAAGCAGCAGTTTTGACAGCAAAATGACTTATTTGGTTGCCTCCCTCAAGATTTTGTACGTTTGTCTTTCAAGCAGATCGTGTCGGCATCCCAACTCGGTTTTCAAACCCATGATAAGCCATGCGCCGTTTCTCTCACATTCCGGACTGGTGGCGAGCCCAGAGATTTTCCAGCATTAGCGCTCAACTCATTTAGTCTTACACCACAGCTGAGTGAGCTTTGGTCACAGACTAACCCTTCATGACCTCCCTTCCCTGCATTGTCCTTCTTTGCTAATCACTCCACCATCAATCCCTGAAAAGCAATCTTACATAATCTGTAGCAGGCAAAGGGAACTGTAAGTAATTCTCGTCCGCCACCCTACTGCTCTCATCCAGTTACAAAACAAAATTCAAATACTCAATGCACACTTAGAGCCATTAGGCTAAACATATTTGGGACTGAAACAACAAGTTCAACAGCATGCTAGGACACCAGATGCAGAGATCAGCTGAAGAACGCCTTGCTTATGCAAAATCAAGGTCACATTTCAGCTGCGGCATGTGGAGCATTGGCAGGTCTTTATTCAGAAAGTCAAGAAGACAGAATTATTAAATTGGAGAGGAAGAGAGACGGCGAGTCCCAAGTCCCTTGTGTAGCCTTGCATTGTCCTGCCATTCATATTTCAAAGAATATTACTAGAATTTCACAGCAACTGCACTAAAATTGTGATGTGTGGTGCTGTTTTGTCTTCCTTTAAAAATAATTGCGTCATTCATTATTTGCCAAGTACATGCTGCATTACAGTATTATCACATGCAAACAGTTGTGTTTTTTTTACTTATAGAGAAGGAAAGAAGAGGACAGGTCTTCATAAATTCTATCTCCCATATTTAAGAACACAGCCATTCTTCAAGATAATGTCACCAAACTCTGCATCGGGGGGATTTGTGCTCCTATGAATATTAGTAGGCCAGTAACAACAAGAGAAGCTTTACAGAACTGAGCACCGAGTCAACAAAATAAAACAAAACAGTGGGACCTGTTTGCCTGTAAACAGTTCTGCCCAGGAAACTGGTCTCCTTAACTTCAGTTCCATTAATCATTTAATGATGATGATTATACAAATAAACTATCGCAGGCCTTAGAACAATGATTTACAGAAAACAATCATACAACGATTATGAATTATCAAGTGCCACATAATACATAAAAATATAGACATCTGCAAACTCCTGTAGGCAGGACTAGAACCAATGACTTGAAACTACCAGGAAGGAAATTTTGGGCGCAATCCTAACCTGGAGTTAGGCCAGCACAGTTAGGCCAGTAAAGCTGGGCTGGCACAAAGGCCACCATAAAGCATGTTTGGACCACACTCAGAGTCAGGGAGGATGGCGCATGTCTTTGTGCTGGCCTCTCTGACTCCAAGAGTGGTTCAAACATACTCTTGTGTCGGCCAAACTTTGCTGGCCTAACTGTGCTGGCCTAACTGTGCCAGCCTAACTCCAGGCTAGGATTGCATACTTAGGCTAAATGGGAGGAAGCATTTCCTAACTAAGAGCAGTCTGACACTGGAGCAATCTGCCTCCTGCAGTAGTAGGCTCTCTGTCATTGGAGGGTTTGAAGCAGATGCTGGACAGCTACCTGTCAGGGATGCTTCAGCAGTTGCCTGCACAGAGCAGGGTGTTGGACTAAAGTCCTTTCCAACTCTACCTTTCTATGATTCTATGAATTTCATTTATATGAAATTTCATTTATAATTTAGCTGTAATCTCCATTACATACATGTCACTGTCACCTGAGAGACAATAAAGTGTTCAGAAGTTGACAGACCTACCTG
This sequence comes from Lerista edwardsae, assembly GCA_029204185.1. Classification (NCBI taxonomy): domain Eukaryota; kingdom Metazoa; phylum Chordata; class Lepidosauria; order Squamata; family Scincidae; genus Lerista; species Lerista edwardsae. The sequence continues at coordinate 4,364,160 of JAJKFI010000019.1, forward strand.
GGAATGTAAAGATATTTTTGTTGGTCAATACAGAATATTCCTGGACCAAGATTCCTGGACTCGCATTCACAAACCAGATACCACTCTCCCCTCCTAATGTGCAGAAACTGTTTTAAATGGATATGCACAAATATAGAGTACATCAACATGGCACTATCCCAGCCAATAGATAAAAGCTCAATACAGTGAGGGAAAGGAAGGTAGAAAAGTAATACCGGAACTTTGTCTCGAGTCACTGAACTAATTAGAAGAGTAAAGATGGGAAAAGAGATATGGGAGATAGGAGGACAGAAAAAGTCAGGCAAAGGGATGAAGAGCTCTATCTGGACTATGAGAAGGACTTTGTGAAATTGCTTCTGGTATAGAGAGGGTGATGCAGCCGTCATAACCATGGGGGAGAATGTGTACTCATCAGAGTCAATGTTGAAATTGCCTCACTCAAGAGGTAGACCCTCTTGCCTTTCTATATTACTTGTACATGTTACGTCTTTTGGAAAGCAGGGTTAGTAAAGTTGAATGTAAGACACTATTCAAAATATTTTTGAAACTATGACACATTCCTTGCCATAATAAAAAAGTGGGAAAGGGGAAAGATCCTGAAGAAAGACGTTTAAACAAAAGGAGAAATACTTTTAGTAGTTGTCTAATATACGGAAACAAAGGTGCTGAACAGGAAGCATCTGGTTTTCACCATGACTTGATTGTTGGAACAGAAGGTCAGACAGAACAAAGATGATTGATTCCATTGTTTCATGCCTGTAAAAAGAAGTGGCAGCATCTCCAACTGTGAGAAAGACATGGGATCGTCAGAAGGTATTCAGTAGGAAGATCAGGTTTGTTTTCCTCACCATGTCATGTGTGAACAAGTACTAGAACACAGAGATAGGCAATTAAGACATTTAACATATGACTTTTTTCAAAAATCATATATGTTTTCGCTGTTATCTTTGGACACACAAACTGTTGTGATTCTGCTAGTATAGTTGTACAATGGGCACTTGACAGCCGCAGGAGTTCCATTCATGGAACCCCTGCAGATACAGCAGTCCTTGGGCATTGAAGCCCTGAGCAGACTTCCCAGGGCCTCAAAATGCCTTATAAGACATAAAAACATCACTTCCAGTTTTCCCCAGTGGCTTTTTTTAGCCTAAACCACCATTCTGAGGCCCACAGAGACTACAGGTGATCGTGCTTCTGCCAGACCCAACTGAAGCTCAGCTCCAGGTGGATTTGGTGGGTCCGTGTATACTGCCTTTTTGAAGATTTCTCAAGACACAAGGCAGTTTACAATGGCAGGCTGTTCATAAACCCATTTTTTTCAAGTGGAGTTTTTACCGTTATGGTTCTATGTACAGTACATTTCTCAGAACCCTCCATTTCTCCAGATGTTTCCTTTCTCAGTGTGTGGTCATCATCCTGGCTACACTCTTGCACCTCCCGAGCCTTCACAGGCAGCCGCAGATCAAGATTTTTCTCAAGATTTTATCTTGTCAGCTGACCTTCTCCACATTCCACACTCCTCACATTCAGTGAGCTCAGTGACTTGTCAGTGACTTCTGCTCTCCCATCCAAGGCCAATCCAAGGCTGATCCTGCTTAGCATCTTCAGGCAGGGCAACAGCTCAACCTCCAAACGACGCCTCCTGCCTCCAAGAGGTGGGGGGTTGACATCCACAGATTATGTCAAACCCACAGATATTGCGGGTCCACCTGTGTATGTTTTCTCTGTTGCAGTGCTCAAAATGAGCAGCTGCCTGTCCAGAAAGGTGCATTTGGGTGGCTCTCACCACTTTTTATATGCTTTTCTGTTTAGACAAGCATTTGGCTTACCATCTGTCTATTTTGGTTTTCTGATAATTTTATAGGGTTCTGCTTTTTATTCTGTTTGCTTTGGTTTTATCAGTTGCATTGATTGTTTTAATTAAAGCCACCTTGCTTATTCCTCATCATGAAAAGGGAAGATATAAATGACAAAAAATAAATAAGCAAAACTGGAAAGTGAGAGGACTTGCAACAGTGGAGGATATCTCTGTGCTGGGAATTTCTCAAAAAAAAGCTTTTTTTTTGGAAAAAGCTCAAGCTTTTTAATTAATTTGTTTTTATTTCAGAGAATCCTATATAAAGAGTTTGGAAAGCTCTGAATCAAGAGAGACCGGCAATCCAACTTTTGCCCATCATTAGTTGGAATATGCATAATCAAGGCAGGTATAAATGGCTTAGTCAAGGAACTTGTTGGGAATTGAAGGAACTAAAAACAGGATGGGTAGTTGAATGTGGGGTCTTACAATAGTGTACTGTAGTTACATTCTCTGTGTAGTAATGGTATACCCGTTGATACATATCTGCCTCTTGCAAGGCTACAGTCTATGCTCTTTACAAGTAACCTCGCTACCTGAGACCTTGCTTATCTGCGAGGGGCAAAATTGTTACTTTCCTCGTTATCTGCACCTTTGTCTTCATTATCCACTATGCAGAGACCTTCTGAAAGGGACCATCGGAATGGCGCCTGCAACCTGCATGGACCCCTTGAGTATGGCCAGCCATATACAACCCAGCTCTGACCCCTTTAAAATGGCTGGCAGAAGCATCTGCTGGCCATGTTTAAAGGGTCCATGCAGGTTGCAGGTGTCATTCTGAAGGTCCCTGCAGCCTCTTGAAGGTTTCTGCACCATTCAGAGACCTTTTGGCACTTCCTGCTGCACGGCTTCTTGAGGGTCTCTGCTGGATTCTTCTGATGGCAGATAAGCTACCCCTTGCATCTAACCCCATTGATCCCATAGTAGGCTCAATGAGTCAATATCCGCAAATTTGCTATCCATGAAGATTTCCAGGATCCTAACCCTAGTGGATAACGAGGATCAGCTGTATATAGTGGCTGGAAAATTGGATTTGGGCTAGGCAGCATTGCTTCCAATCCTATTTCAACTTCTGTACAAAGCTCTTTGGGTGGTCTCGGGCAAGTTGCTTTCATTTACAGTCCAACCTTATCTGAATATTGTGCTTCTGGAATTCACATGCCAACAGCACAAGGTACTCTGAAGCAGTGCGAATGTCAGGCTGCCGTCACATGCTTACAGATCACAGATGGGCAGCAGTGGTTCTTAGAGAGTCTGTCAGTGCTAGTAAGTTGGCAGCAGGGTATGTTATGGGCGGGGTGAGTGGGTCCCAGCAGCAACAAGATCATATCCACTCTTTTCCAGGCTGTCCTGCCCCCTTTCTGACATGCAGCTACATAACTGGTGTGAGTCCAAGGAAATGCACAGGCCACCAAAAGGTATACCCACAGTTAAGTAAAAATATTTACTTATCTCTGGCAGGCCTCCTGATCCCCACCCGCCACCGCTGAATGCAGCTTGCACCTGTTGACACGGCTGTACTGTCAGCAATGGTGGGAGATGGGATTGGGCTGTTAGTCTAACTTACTTCATTGATATGGAGTTGATCAATCAATCAATCAACAGGTACTTATATACCGCTTTTCAACACGAAGTTCACAAAGCGTAATAATTCACAGGCAATGTGAAGTTCACAGGCAAATAGTAATAATAAAGTGATATGGAGATAAAAATCCTGGGTAAGTCCTGAGAGGAACTCCTTGGAAGAAGGTCAGGAAAATGAAATAAATAAATGTTCCTCTAAATTTTCACAATGTCCCTGATGGGTAGAAAGTGCACAGAAATGGTAAAGATCCAACCATTATTGCATTCGTATGGCAGGTAAAATTGGATCACTTTGCCATGCCTGTAATATGTTCAGCTATCCAGAACTGCACTAACTAAAGAAATGAATTTGGCTTCATTTGTATTCCGCCCACCTCGTTTTGCAGGAGGAAAAATGAAGTTTGACTTGAGTTCAAGAGTCTGACAGGCAGTCACACTTAAGTGCTTGAGCTGTGCAGCAGAATATATCAGAATTGTTTTATAAGCATTTGGACAGGTAGTGGTGGAAGCAGTGAAACATGGGAAACCTTCTTCGATATGCTACAACTTTGGCAGAAGAAGAAAAAGATTATCCCTGGCTTAGAAGGAAGGCAGCAAACAAGAAAAAGAACCTTTGAACAGCCAATTAGAGATACTTAACAATCTGATATATTAATGGGCTTCTGCTTCACCCTGCTTACAGATTTACAGCCCAATTCTATGCATTCCTCAGAAGCAAGTCCCACTGTGTTCAATGGGGCTTACTCTAGGAAAGTATGAAGTGTAGAATTGCAACCTTAATAGCTTTCAAGGGAGTCTGAATAAGCCAGGTGTCATTTTAATACTCCCCTGGGAGTCTGCGGGCTACCTTCTATTGCATATTTGAACGTCTCCCTGCAAAACGGCCATTAATTACAGCTGATTAGGTGACCACTGCAAAGCTTGTCTGTATCTTAAGTATAGGATGGATCTCATGAAACTACCATAAAGACAGAAATACAGTATAGTGCAGTCAACCACCTCTTTGCTTTTCAATATTATTAACCTGCCATCTTCCCTTCTGCAAATTGGTTGATCTAGATCAACCATTTTCAGCCAGTGTGCCATGGCACATTGCTGTGCTGCAAATGG